>JAXRKP010001376.1:15000-45000 GCA_037039925.1 Doris montereyensis | reverse complement strand
TATCAACTTCAATGCCAAAGGTTCACTTTTATTGTGTTCCATTAGATGGAAAGACAACACAAACTCATGGTTCACTTTTATTGTGTTCAAGGCGAATTATCAACTTCAATGCCAAACTCATGGTTCACTTTTTTATGTCATTACATTTATCATGTTTTTTGCCAAACTCATGTTCACTTTTGTTGTTTCCGTCATATGTTTTCAATTCAATGTCAAACTCTGGTTCACTTTACTGTGTTCTCCATTTTTATCAATTATGTCATTCATGTTCACTTTTATTGTTTCCATGTGTTATCAATTATGTCAAACTCATGTTCCTTGTGTGTTTTTCAATTAATGTCATTTGGTTCACTTTCCTCTGTGTGTTTTTTCATATGTCATGACATTCCTCATGTGATTTGTAATTCTGTCATTATCATTCCTGCAATTAATGCCAATCATTCACTTTTATTGTGTTTTTATCAACTTCAATGCCAAACTCATTTCACCTCATTCTGTTTCAGAATTATGTAATTAATGGTCCTCATGTTTTTGCAATTATGTTCCATTATGTTGGAAACTTCTTGAGAATTCATGGTTCACTTTTATTGTGTTTGAAATTAAAAGAAATGAATACCAAACTCATGGTTCACTTTTAGGAGTGGTGAAGGTAGTAAGTCATTACAATGCCAAACTCATGGTTCAACTGTTTTTTGTGTTTCCATATTATCAACTTCAAAAACTCTGTTCATAGAATGTGTTGAAAACAAACAAATTAAAAGATGGTTCAAAACGGTTCCGTAGAATAAGAATGGTTGACGACTGATGTAGAATGGTTCTAAATAAACAAATCTAAAGACACCTCTTCTTTCACCTTGCTGTTTTTCTTTAATTTTACCATACTAATGCAAAGGAAAAAACGACATGAATTTCATATTAAAGTCCCATAACAAAAGAACCATAAAATACAACTTTAAATCAAATTATGCTCAAATTTTGGTTTGGCTTGTTGCTGGCCGTGAAATTATCAACTACCAGCCTTTTTTGGGGACTCGGTATTCAGAGGCAAGGTATAAATTCTCAACCAAAAGGTCAAATTTTTGTTTGAGCTTATTCGGCCCGGCAACTTCAATGTCAAATTTCCTCGTTTGGCAGCTTATTCTGTACCTTGCAGAATTATCTACTTCCTTGTCCAATTTTTTAGTTTGCCTTATTGATCCTATAAGAGTGTAGACTTATAAAAATGTCAAATTTTACGTTTGCAAATTCTGTGCCTTTAGACATTATCAACTTCAATGTCTGTTTACAAGGCTTATTCTGTACCGGCAAAATTAAAAATTCAATGTCAAAACCATGAGATCACCTGAGTTTTGGATGTGGAGTAAATCAAATATAAAAAAAAAACCCAGCCTTGCTAAATACTGTCTTTTATCCTTTCTTCACTGCCCATGAGATCTACCATAGCAGTGCCAAGGAGAAACTGACTGAGCCTTCTGAAGGGATGTCATTCAAACAATATGCATGTGTTATGCAGTTATGTCCCATAGACAAGTCGACAAAACCCTATTGAAACATGTCATGTCGCAAGCTGCGGACGTTCTACGGGCACATAGCGTATGGCATGCGCAAACTGGCAGCGAGGGTTAAAAGGAGTTTCATTAACAAGGTCCTTTTGTACAGATAATGCTATAAACTTCAATGTCAAACTCCTGGTTCACTTTTATTGTGTTCCGTAGAATTATCAACTTCAACGCCAAACTCATGGTTCACTTTTATTCTGTTCCGTAGAATTATCAACTTCAATGCCAAACTCATGGTTCATTTTTATTCTGTTCCGTAGAATTATCAACTTCAATGCCAAACTCCTGGTTCACTTTTATTGTGTTCCGTAGAATTATCAACTTCAACGCCAAACTCATGGTTCACCTCTTATTGTGTTCCATAGAATTATCAACTTCAATGCCAAACTCCTGGTTCACTTTTATTGTGTTCCGTAGAATTATCAACTTCAATGCCAAACTCATGGTTCACTTTTATTGTGTTCCATAGAATTATCAACTTCAATGCCAAACTCATGGTTCACTTTTATTCTGTTCCGTAGAATTATCAACTTCAACACCAAACTCCTGGTTCACTTTTATTGTGTTCCATAGAATTATCAACTTCAATGCCAAACTCATGGTTCACTTTTATTCTATTCTGTAGAATTATCAACTTCAATGCCAAACTCATGGTTCACTTTTATTGTGTTCCGTAGAATTATCAACTTCAATGCCAAACTCCTGGTTCACTTTTATTGTGTTCCGTAGAATTATCAACTTCAACGCCAAACTCATGGTTCACTTTTATTGTGTTCCATAGAATTATCAACTTCAATGCCAAACTCATGGTTCACTTTTATTGTGTTCCGTAGAATTATCAACCTCAATGCCAAACTCATGGTTCACTTTTATTCTGTTCCATAGAATTATCAACTTCAACGCCAAACTCATGGTTCACTTTTATTGTTTCGTAGAATTATCAACTTCAATGCCAAACTCCTGGTTCACTTTTATTGTGTTCCGTAGAATTATCAACTTCAATGCCAAACTCATGGTTCACTTTTATTCTGTTCCGTAGAATTATCAACTTCAATGCCAAACTCATGGTTCACTTTTATTGTGTTCCATAGAATTATCAACTTCAATGTCAAACTCATGGTTCCTTTCCTATTGTAACAATTTATCAACTTCAAAAAAAAAATCACAACTCAATTTATTCTGTTCGTAGAATTATCAACTTCAATCCAAACTCATTTTTCACTTTTATTGGTGTTCCAGTGGTTTGGTTTACTTGGGATCATGAGGTCTTGGGTTCGCATTCTATGCCAAACTCATGGTCTCACTTTTATTCCTTCCAGCGCCCCCCCCCCCCCCCCCTCAACACATTTCCCCAATACCAAACTCATGGTTCACTTTTATTGTGTTCCGTAGTAATTATCAACTTCAATGCCAAACTAATTATTCACTTTTATTGTGTTCCTATAGAATTATCAACTTCAATGCCAAACTCCTTTCTCTTCATGTGCCTGGATTTCATTCTTCTGTTCCTTAGTGGTCCAGTTGTTATTCAATCTGATTGTTTGTTTCATGTCATTCTTCTGTTTTTTGGTTCCCATAATCTTTCCCAACATTGACCTGATGCTCTAGGTTCTTTCTTCTTCCTTATCAATTCTTTTACTTTCACCTCTTCTTTCACCTTGCTGTTTTTCTCTTAATTTTCCTGACATTTTTTGTTTCCTATCCGATGCAAAGGTAAAAACGAAATAAATTTCAATTTAACAAATAACAAACAACCATAAAATTATCAACTTGTTAAGAAAATTTGTCAAATTTTAAGGGCTCTTATGAGGGTGTAGAATTATCAACTTCAATGTCAAATTTTTTGTTTGCCTTATTCTAGTTGTATAGACACGTATTATCAACCTTAATGTCAAATTTTTTGTTTGATTATTCTGTTATGTAGAATTATCAACTTCAATGTCAAATTTTGGTTTGGCTTATTCTGTACCTTGCAGAATTATCAACTTTAATGTCAAATTTTTTGTTTGCCTTATTAAATTCTGATAATGTAGATTACCAGATAGTCAAATTTTATTTGGCTTATTCTGTACCTTGAGTTTATCAACTAGAAACATTGAGGTTTAGACTTTATCATTGTAGAATTATCAACTTCAATGTCAAAGTTCAGGTTTGGCTTATTCTTTCAACTTTAGAATTATCATCCTTCAATGTCAAATTTTCGTTTGGCTTATTCTGCACCTTTGCCTCCAATTTCTGTCAAATTTTACGTTTGGCTTTTCTGTTTATGGAAAAAAATCCCAATTTCTTTCTAAAAATTCTATGGACGTCGATTTTAGAAACATCTTATTGTCTTGCCATACGAACTTCAAGATTTAGGCCTACCTGGTGTCGCTGAAACACAAACACAGCGCTTACTTGATGCAGCTTTTTCCTCTGGTGTTTTTGGTCATCCCTTTGTTTGTTTAAGTGCCCACTGACCCAGGTAGACTCCTAGAAACACTCTGAGCCCAAAGATCGAATAGATTCCCGACAAGTGGGTTCCTTTTGTACTTGTTTTGAAAATGTCATTGGGCTTGTGTGGATGATTTGGTTTCAATTAGCCACTTCACACATTATGATTTCTCAAATTTCGTATACATTTTCACAATATTTGGTTAACCGGATGCGGTCGTTAATTTTGCGATGTAAAAGCACTAAGCATTAGTATCAATCTTTTAAAATTTAAATGTTGTCTGAACATGTGGAACAAAAGTTATTTATTGATGTCTTTATTAGCAGCTGTGGTTCATTTTGATTTGTTCAAGACAGAAGACTTCTGGGACACCCTGTATTATTACTCTGTAATTTATTTCACAACAAACTCATGGTATCATTTTAATGATTTTTAAAAAAATTGCTCTGCACGCCAAACTCTGTCTCCAGATATGTATCGATGAATTATCAACTTCAATGCCAAAACTTTCTTCACATCATTAGCCTGATTGACGGACCGTTCAATGACAAACTCCTGGTTCACTTTTGATTTTTTCCAGAATCTTGGACTTCAACGCCAAACTCATGGTTCACTTTTATTCTGTTCCCGTCCGAATTGAATTCTTCCAAACTCATGGTTTTTTAATGACTGTAAATATTTATAACGCAAACTCTCACTTTTATTCTGTCTAGAATTATCAACTTCAATGTTCAAACTCTTTCTTTATTTTTTCCATAAACAACTTGGATGGTTCACTTTTATTCTGTTCCCTAGAATTATCAACTTCAATGCCAAACTCATGGTTCACTTTTATTCTGTTCCGTAGAATTATCAACTTCAACGCCAAACTCATGGTTCACTTTTATTCTGTTTCAAGAATTATCAACTTCAACATATGACTGTTTATTGTGTTCACTTTCAACTTCAATGCCAAACTCATGGTTCACTTTTATTTTTCTCGTAGAATTTCAACTTTTGCCAAACTAATGTTCACTTTTTATTGTGTTCATTTAGAATTGTGGGCCAAACTCCTGGTTCAAGGTCCTACTTCAACTTCAATCCAAACTCATGGTTCACTTTTTTCTGTTCCATAGAATTATCAACTTCAATGCCAAACTCATGGTTCACTTTTATTGTGTTCCGTAGAATTATCAACTTTCAACTTTCAATGTTACTAGAATCCAAACTCATGGTTCACTTTTTATAGAATTATCAACTTCAATGCCAAACTCATGGTTCACTTTTATTCTGTTCCATAGAATTATCAACTTCAATGCCAAACTCCTGGTTCACTTTTATCGTGTTCCGTAGAATTATCAACTTCAATGCCAAACTCATGGTTCACTTTTATTCGGTTCCGTAGAACTAGTGGATGGTTGGCCGACTGATGCTAGTAAGGTTCTACTTATTCCCTGTCAATCTTTAACTTTCACCTCTCTTTCATCTTGCTGTTTTTCTCTTAATTTTACCCTGACATCACCGCATATGGGATGCAAGGTAAAAACGAGATAAATTTCAATTTAACAAATAACAAACAACCATAAAATTATCAACTTTTACGTCAAATTATGTCAAATTTGCGTTTGGCTTATTCTGTACCGTAGAATTATCAACTTCAATGTCAAATTTTTTGTTTGCCTTATTCTGTACCGTATAGAATTATCAACCTTAATGTCAAATTTTTGTTTGGCTTATTCTGTACCATGTAGAATTATCAACTTCAATGTCAAATTTTACGTTTGGCTTATTCTGTACCCCTTGTAGAATTATCAACTTTAATGTCAAATTTTTTGTTTGCCTTATTAAATTCTGTATGTAGAATTATCAACTTCAATGTCAAATTTTACGTTTGGCTTTTCTGCCTTATTATCAACTTCTGTCAAATTTCACCTTATTCTGTGTGTAGAATTATCAACTTCAATGTCAAATTTTACGTTTGGCTTATTCTGTACCTTGTAGAATTATCAACTTCAATGTCAAATTTTACGTTTGGCTTATTCTTGCACCTTATAGAATCATCAACTTTAATGTCAAATTTCCGCTTGTGCTTATTCTGTTTGTTTAGAATTATCAACTTCAATGCCAAAGTTACGAGGAGATGGAAAGACACAAACAGATGGCCTCCAAAGTTTCAAGACGAGTGAGTGAAAGTCGTGAGATTGTTTCGTAATTATGTCATTACATTTGTCATGTGTTTTGCAACTATGTCAGTACGTTCGTCATATGTTTTGCAATTATGTCATCATTACGTTACTCGCATGTTTTTTAATTATGTCATTATGTTCATTACGTTCCCCGTGTGTTCTGCAATTATGTCATTACGTTCCTTGTGTGTTTTTCAATTATGTCATTGTTGCGTTCCTCGTGTGTTTTTCACTTATGTCATGACATTCCTCATGTGTTTTGTAATTATGTCATTACATTCCTGCAATTATGTCAATACATTCCTAGTGTGTTTTGCAATTACGTCATTTCTCCTCATGTGTTTCACAATTATGTAATTACCGTCCTCATGTTTTTGCAATTATGCCATTATGTTGGAAACCGTCTTGAGAATTAAAATTTTTTTGTTTGAAATTAAAGAAATGAATGGAAGAAAAAAACAAACTAAAGGAGAGGTGAAGGTAGTAAGTCATTACTATGGGAAATAGAGAAAACTGTTTTTTATATTTATATTATAATAGAAAAAAGGCTGTATAGAATGTATTGAAAACAAACAAATTAAAAGATGACAAAAAACGAAATGAGAATAGAATTGTAGAATGGCAATAAACAAATTAAAAGATGACAAAAAACAAATAAGAATGTAGAATGGAAATAAACAAATTAAAGACAAGTATGGAATGGTTTCTTCCATACTAATGCAAGGAAAACGACATGAGATGATATTAAAGTCCCATAGGAACAAAGACGAGACCAATACAACGGAAATAAACAAAGCTCAAATTCATGGCTGCGCCCATTGCCTCGCCATGAAAAGAGAGCATGCTACCAGCCTTGCTTGGGGACTCATAGTCCAGAGGCAAGGTGTCAGATTCTCAACCAAAAGGTAGTGGGTTTGAGCCATCCCGACGGCGGTTGAAAAATTTCCTCGTTTTTTTTTATAAATCTACCTCCCTTGTCCAGGAGGTAGATTGACACCCAGTCCTATAAGAGACGGACGATAAAAAGGAGGTCCCGTGCTTCAAATCACGACACTTTGTACACATTAAAGATTCCGTGTGCTGTTTACAAGGCAGTCCAGGCAAAATTAAAAAATTCCTACCAAAAACCATGAGATCACCTGAGTTTTGGATGTGGGTAAATCAAATATAAAAAAACAAACAGCCTTGCTAAATACTGTCTTTATCCTTTCTTTCACTGCCTGAGATCTACCATAGCAGTGCCAAGGAGAAACTGACTGAGCCTTCTGAAGGGATGTCATTCAAACAATATGCATGTGTTATGCAGTTATGTCCCAGACAAGTCGACAAACCTATTGAAACATGTCATGACCCATAGGCTGATTGACGTTCTACGGGCACATAGCGTATGGCATGCGCAAACTGGCAGCAAGGGGTTAAAAGGAGTTTCATTAACAAGGTCCTTTTACTAATGCTTTTAATGACGAGGGAAGGTGCGGGGCTTTCGGTCGCCATGACTCCTTGTGCCATAAGATATTTTTCTGTATATTCTTTTATAAATTGAATGTACTCCATCCTTTGTTTCTACCCGACTTCATATTCTTTCATGTCCGTATATTTCTTTTCGGCACTCCCTTTGCCTCATTGTTTGCCTCCATACATACTAATTTAATGCTCCATCTACTGTTACCGCTGTCTCGTCACCACAGTTACAACATTACAGAAAAACTGGGAGAAGGCAGAGGTCTGAGGCGAGGGACCTTGATGAGATCATTAGAGTGTTCGCAAGGTCAGTTCCGTTCAGTGTTTTCATGATTCCCATAAATGAAAGGGTCATTTCAATAGTGTGCTAAGTCACCATTATATCATTTAGAGAAAATGCCAAAAACCATGGACTTTGGCACTGTTGACTTTGGGAATTCCAGGTTTCAAACGGCTGTAAACGTGGTCATTTTCATCATATCACTTTCATACTTTTCAGGAAGCGTTATTTCCCATTTATTCCCCAGGATCATCCCTCTCTGTATCCTTTTTTCATGAAAATGGACATACGCAAACTTGAGCTGACCCTTTCAAACTATAACAAAAAGTGACGACCCCCCCAAAAGCCAAATGTATACATGTGCACTATATATACATGTCGGACAAATAGATCCTGTGTTGTGGAGGTATGTAGCCAAATATCAACCCCAATATTTTGGTTTCATGCCATGGTGGTTCCTTTCCCACTCTGGTTCCTAGCCAAATGTCAATTTTCCCAAAAAAAAAATCACAACTGAATTTATTTCCGGACCAGAAATTTTTTCTTTATATGGTTCTTAGATTCGCTGTCCAGGGGTGTTTATTATACCTGTGTTTGAGTGTATATGTCTATAGTTTGACTCTAAATTAATACAATTGTACCCATTGACCCCACACACATTTTCCCCCATAGTGATTGATCTGCTGACTACAAAGATTTATGAGTTTTACCAACAACAGCTTGGTAAAATTAAAATACGCATTTACTAGGAGGTAAATTAAAATACACATTTACTATGTTAAAACTAAAACCAGGATACACATTTATGGGCTATGTTAAAATTAAGGAACTACACATTTACTATGTTAAAGGATCTTCAATACACATTTACTATGTTAAAGTTAAAACACAATCTACTATTTGTTAAAACTAAAATACACATTTACTATGTTAAAATTAAAATACCCATTTACTATGTTAAAACTATAATACACATTTACTATGTTAAAATTAAAATACACACTATGTTATTAAAATAACATTTACTATGTTAAATGATAGGTTTCCTTCTAAAAGCTACTATGTTGAAATTAAGATACACATGTATGATGTTAAAATTAAAATACACATTTAGGGGATGTTAAAATTAAAATACTAATTTACTATGTTAAAATAAAATACACATTTCACTATGTTGAAATTAAGATACACATTATGATTTTAAAATTAAAATACACATTATACTATCTTAAAATTAAGATACACATTTACTACGCTAAAATTAAAATACTCATTTACTATGTTAAAATTAAAATGCACACCCCCTATGTTGAAATTAAGATCCTAGCATTAGGATGTTAAAATTAAAATACACATTTACTATTTAAAATTGTAGCAAACACATTTACTATGTTAAGGTCTGCAATCCAGTCTTTCATACTATGTTAAAATTGGGCTCGTACTAATTTGCCTCCATTTCAAATTATTTTGATTTTATGTATACAAATTTTCTTTCTAAAAATTCTATGGACATGTATGATTTTAGAAACATCTTATTGTCTATGTTATACGAACAAGATTTAGGCCTACACATTGTACTATGTTAAAACTAAAATGCAGCTTTTTCCTCTGGTGTTTTTGGTCATCCTATGTTTGTTTAAAATGCCACTGACCCAGGTTAAACTCTAGAAACCTCTGAGCTATGATCGAATAGATTCTAAAAGTACACTTTTGTACTATGTTAAAATGTAAAATACACATTTGGATGATTTGTTTCAATTAAAATACACATTATGATTTCTCCAAATTAAAGTCGCCATTTTCACAATATTTGGTTAACCGGATGCGGTCGTTAATTTTGCGATGTAAAATTACTAAACACAGTTAATCTTTTAAAATTTAAATACACATCTAACATGTGGAACAAAAAGTTATTTATATGTTAAAATTAAAATACTGTTTAGCAGTGATTTGAAATTGACAGAAGACTTCTGGGACACCTATGTTAAACTCTGTAATTTGTTCACAACATGACGTATAGTTTAATGATTTTTAAAAATTTGGACGTTTGAAAATCTGTCTCCAGATATGTACTATGCCCGAGTGACGCATCAAACCCTTCCTTTCATCACTGTGTTAAAATAAAAATTGATTTACCCGTTCAAATTACAATCCACAGTTGATTTTTTTGTTGATCTTGGATTCAACGATTTTTAATTTGGACCTTTCCCCCCCCCCGTCGTATTGAATTCTTTGTAGGTTTTTTTAATGACTGTAAATATTTATTGCAGCTCTCAATATATGTAAATTTCTAATTTTTGTTCCCTTTCTTTATTTTTTTAAAGAGCAGGGTTGGATAAGGGCAAAATGGGGTTGTATGATATGTCCCTAGTCCTGAGATCACCGCATATGGTGACAAATAAAACTGGTCTCAGGACTCAAGATTGTTCCTATTTCCGACTTTTTTGAAATAGCTCCTTGTGCAAAAAATATTTGCCAAGATAGGAAGATCAACATATGACTGTTTTTGTTATATCCCTCCCTCTACCCACCACCAACAGGTGTGTAACTCCAGCATTTCACTCTTTCCTCTTTTCCATCTTTGTATTTTGTTGTTCATTTACAATTGACTGACATTTGGGTGCTGCTCGACAGGTCCTACTTTTCTTTTCATTCTTTCCCTTATCTTTCGTTGTTCTGTTGCTATCGACGGTTGGTGGGTGCTACTGGTAGGTCTTACATCTTTCCTTTCAAATTATATATTTTCTATGTTACTGTTTCTTTTTAATTCACCCTGAGATCGTGCAAGGCGGAGTTGGTAAGTTTCAATTAAACCAACCTTGGCTGTCACTGTTACCTCTTAATTTACCTTGAGATCACTGCATGTGGCTGACGGGGATAAATTATACAAGGAATGAAATCACACTTTTCTAATCCTGAGATGCTGACACTTGAAATTTTCAAGATTTTCACACTAACAACTCCATTTACACACACTGTTTCTCCAGCCGTTAAGCATCACGGTCAGGCGGAAGTGGTAGGTTCTACTTCTTTCCTTTCCAATTTCACTCTTCATGTCTTTCTCCTTGTTGTTTCCCCTTAATACACCCCTGACTGACATCATCGCATATGATGGATAGAGTGAATTTCAATGAATCAAACCAGCTGTTAATCAAAAACATAACAATACAAGTGGAATTGTTTAAAATTTTAAAATTTGCTTTTGCTTTCTTCTTTGATACAACTTATGATTGAATTTATATCTGTCTTTTGATGCATGCATGTTAGAAAATTTTTCTACATTGTCAAAAAACAATTTCTGTACTTATATAATCCTGAGTTTGTTTGGTTATTTAATATTTGTGTGTCCAAGGCCTTGTTATCAGGCCACTGAGAGGAACGGTATTTTGCATGTAGGTTTCCACGCAAGGCACAAGGCAGTGTCGCTTGATTCATCTTTCGGCACTCCATCTGTTGTTAATGTTATTCTTTCAGTCAGAATACACATAGAGTGAAGTTCTCTTCCAGTGACGATGTTTGATTAACCCTTTTGTGTTCACAATTTAAAGTGTGCCATCTTGCACTGTACATTCAACTTCCCTCCGCTGTTTAAAGGTTTGTTTACATTTTTCTGACTTCCTGACTGATCTGATCTTCACAAGTGTGCGGATCGGTCTGCACTGTCACGCCACTACCCTGTCAGTTGGTGACGAACCTGCCCTGACCTTTAATCCTGTATTCTAATAGAATTTCTATTTAAAATTTACGACAATGGTATCATTATGTGACCAATTATTAGAGCCAACTAAAAAAGGCATGTCACTTATCGGTTTCTAAGGTTGAACAATATGGGCTTCTATTGTTTAGTGTCGGTGCACTGTCGCTTGAACTTTCTCTTTCTTTCAGTTTAGGGTTTGTATGCACTGACTTTTGTTAACTAACGGGTTACGGAAGATTTTTTGTTTCCCAATCTTTGAGAAGAATTTTCCTTTACCTAAGTTGCAGGAGAACTCAGTAGTCCAGAGGCAAGATGTCAATCTCTCAACCCAAAGTCCTGGGTTCAAGCCCCCGCAACGGTTAAGAAATTATCTCAAGTTTTTTCAAGTAAAAGTAAAATCTTCCCTGGTCCAGGTAGGTAGATCAACACTTGATCCTATCGAGTCGGAAGATAAAAAAGGAGGTCACTTGTTTAGATCACAACACTGCACGTTTATAAAAAATCCTTTGGTCGCTTATAGGGCACTCCATTGCAACATTTAAAATCCTACCAAAAAAGTGTGAGATCACCTTAGTTGTGAATGTGAGTAAATCAAATCAAATCAAAATTGGCTGAGGTTGTCATTTTATAAACAGGTTTTGTAATTAAAAGTTTGAATCGTGTTGTTCATGCCAACCTACATAACTTTTTAAGTGTGCATGCACTGGCTAAGTCAATCAAATAATCGTACTTCATATCAAGTTTAGGGTATAAATGCACTTGTAAAGCTGCATTCAATCAAACACTCTTGTTTAACGAAATACTGGGGGACATGCCATCCCCTAGCTAAGTTAATATCGCTATTTTGTTATTTAACCAAAAGGCATTGATATTGAAAAAAGCAAACAAACAAAAAACTCTCTTGTAAAATAATTAGTGTGCATGCATTGGCTAGCTAAGGTTGACAATTTCTCATTCTTTGTGCTGATAGATAGAATCTGAGCGACCATCACCCAACTCTCTTGTTTAACTCATAAAGAAACGCATGCATTGGCATGCTCTCATACAAACATCACTTGTTTACACACACACACCTGTGCATGCACTGGTTAACGTTGCTGAAAGTTACGTGTTGATTCAAGTGAAAAGACGAACAAGATCCCGGTTGACAATGAGTGTGCAGTACTAGTCTAAGGGAACAAAATTGAAGTTGAAGACCCATAGGCTGATTGAGAGTGAGACAATAGACCGGCGATTTCCACACAAAGTACAAGGCACAAGGCAGTGTCGCGTACATCCATTCATCTTTCGGTCTCCATCCATCTTTCGGCAATCCATCTTTCGGCACTCCATCCATCTTTCGGTTGACATCATCCATCCATTTTGGCACTCCATCCATCTTTGCATGTACTTTTAAGGTTCCATCTCTTTGGCACTCCATCCATCTTTCGGCACTCCATCCATCTTTCAGTCCATCCATCTTTTGGCACTCCATATCTTTCAGGTTGACCATCCATCTTTGCATCCATTCATCTTTTGGCTCCATCCATCTTTTGGTTGACAATCTTTACACATCATCTTTCAGCCTCCATCCATCTTTTGGCTGGCTCCATCCATCTTTCGGCACTCCATCCGTTGTTACAATCGAGATTCAACTCATCGAGATGTCTAGATTTAGCTCTGACAATTTTTATAATGTAATTATAACGAAAGAACAATAGGATGATTAGAAACAAAGAATGTCTTTGCCTATAAATTTATAAGCATATACTTCGCTATAATAAGCCATTGAAGTACATGTATTTTGTTTTATCAACCCCAAACTATGTGCCAAATATCAACTGTCTAAGGCCAAATATCCAAACTATATAGCCAAATATCAACCCCAAACTATATAGCCAAATATCAACACCAAACTATATAGCCAAATATCAACCCCAACTATATTGCCAAATATCAACACCAAACTATATTGCCAATATCAACCCCAAACTATATTGCCAAATATCAACAAACTATATAGCCAAATATCAACACCAAACTATATATACATGTATAGCCAAATATCAACCCAAACTATGTAGCCAAATATCAACCCCAAACTTTGTAGCCAAATATCAACCCCAAACTTTGTTAAAATGACAATAGTGTGCAAACTACGTAGCTAAATATCCGGACCAGGAAATTATTTCTTTATATGGTTAGATTCGCTGTAAGGGGGTGTTTATTATACCTGTGTTTGAGTGTATGTCAATAGTTTAAAAAAAATTAATACAATTGTACCATTGACAATAGTTAGCGTTTGGTAGTTTAGTCCATAGTGATTGATACGCTGACTAAAAAGATTTATGACTTTTACCAGACGTGCAGGTTGCATAAAATTAAAATACGCATTTACTATGTTAAAATTAAAATACACATTTACTATGTTAAAACTAAAATACACATTTACTATGTTAAAATTAAAATACACATTTACTATGTTAAAATTAAAAATACACATTTACTATGTTAAAATTAAAATACACATCTACTATGTTAAAACTAAATACACATTTACTATGTTAAATTAAAATACACATTTACTATGTTAAAACTAAAATACACATTTACTATGTTAAAATTAAAATACACATTTACTATGTTAAAATTAAAATACACATTTACTATGTTAAACTAAAAAATACACATGTACTATGTTAAAACTAAAATACTACTATTTACTATGTTGAAATTAAGATACACATGTATGATGTTAAAATTAAAATACACATTTACTATGTTAAAATTAAAATACTAATTTACTATGTTAAAATTAAAATACACATTTACTATGTTGAAATTAAGATACACATTATGATTTTAAAATTAAAATACACATTTACTATGTTAAAATTAAGATACACATTTACTATGTTAAAATTAAAATACTCATTTACTATTTAAAAAATACACATTTTAAAATTAAAATACACATTTACTATGTTAAAATTAAGATACACATGTATGATGTTAAAATTAAAATACACATTTACTATGTTAAAATTAAGATACACATTTACTATGTTAAAATTAAAATTTACACATATACTATGTTAAAATTAAAATACACATTTAAAATGGGATATTTTACTGTCAAAATTGAAATAGGCCTACACATTTTCTATGTTAAAATTAAGATACACATGTATGATGTTAAAATTAAAATACACATTTACTATGTTAAAACTAAAATACACATTTACTAAGTTCAAACTAAAATACACATTTACATTTACTAAAATACACATTTACTATATTAAAATTGAAATAAGCTGGTACTATGTACTATGTTAAAACTAAAATACACATGTACTATGTTAAAACTAAAATACACATTTACTATGTTAAATACACATAAAATTAAAATACACATTACTATGTTAAAATTAAAATACTAATTTACTATATTAAAAAAATTTTTTTAAGATACATATACTGATTTTAAAATTAAATTTACTATGTTAAAATTAAGTACACATTTACTATGTCAAAATTAAAATACTCATTTACTATATTTAAAATTAAAATACATTTACTATGTTAAAATTAAAAAATACACATTTACTATGTTAAAATTAAATACACATTTACTATGTTTAAAATTAAAATACACATATACTATGTTAAAATTAAAATGGTTCTACATTTATTTACTATGATTTAAAATTAAAATACGCATTTACTATGTTAAAACTAAAATACACATGTACTATGTTAAATTAAACATACTATGTTAAAATTAAAAAATACACATGTTAAAACTAAATACACATGTACTATGTAACAGGGCAATTTACTTAAATTTAAATAAAATACACATGCACTCTGTTAAATTAAAATACACATTTAAAATTAAGTTAAATGTTAAAATTAAATACACATTTACTATGTTAAAATTAAAATACACATATACTATGTTAAAATTAAATACACATACACATTTACTATGTTAAAATTAAATTACATTAATTGACTATGTTAAAATTAAAATACACATGTACTATGTTAAAATTAAAATACACATGTAATATGTAAAACACGACAATTACACATGTACTATCTTAAAACGACACATGCACCACATTACTATGTAAAATTAAAATACTATGTTAAAATTAAATTACACATGTACTATGTTAAAATTAAATTATACATGTTAAAATTATGTGCTATGTACACTGGACCTCTTATTCCCTACCACCCCCCATGTACTATTTAAAATTAAATTACCATGTACCACCTCCACATCCCCCTACCACCTCCACATCCCCCCCCCCCTCTGTGAATTCTGAACCGCCAGCATTTCACCTAATTGAATGGACACGACCGTATACAAAAACAATGACTGAAGTGACATTATGACTCGACACGCGGCCATCCGCCACTTATTTTGGTGTTTAATGTTATCGCTCCTCAATAACTATTGTAAAAACCAAACCATTGGCCATTAAAATTATATATACAACAGGCCAGTGTGCTTCACCACCCCTTCCCCTAAGTATTGTGCAAGTGCAACTTAGTGCAAGCTTGTAGAATTAGAATCTAGTTTGGCGTGGTCAAAGGTCACGGAGTCAAACACAAAGACACACGTACACACACGCACACGTACACACACACACACACACACACATATACATCACACACACACACACATATACATACACACACACACAAGCATCATCATCACACACACACAAGCATCACTGTGTGCAGTTGATCCTTTCTTCATTTTTCTAGATGTGAATCCTCTTACTTGGCTAGCAGATTGTGATCATGGCGATGACAAAGATTCAAAGAAAGAGCGATGTAGAAGTAGAAGAAAAAAAATCGATTAAAATAAGTTTTTTTTGCTTTCTTCGTTATAATATAATTAGTAATATTACATTTACGTTATCAGCCAGCAATTTCGCATTTTTTGGGTTGGGACACTGAAAACCCCCATCGATTTAGATGAACCTTTGATTGAAGCGGCTTACTTCCACTGTACCACTATAGTTGTACTTAACAATTGACATTGACAATCTCTTGATTAAAGTGTGCATGCATAGGCTAAGGTTGACAATCTCTCTTGATTAAAGTGTGCAAGCATAGGCTAAGGTTGACAATCTCTCTTGTTCAAGTTTAAAGTGTGCATGTCATTGGAATTGACAATCTCTCTTGTTCAAGTTTAAAGTGTGCATGCATTGGCTAAGGTTGACAATCTCTCTTGTTTAAAAGTTTGTGCATGCATGCATTGTCTAAGGTTGACAATCTCTCCGTTTAAGTTTAAAGTGTGCATGCATTGACTTGGTTGACAATCTCTCTTGTTTAAGTTTAAAGTGTGCATGCACTGACTAAGGTTGACAATCTCTCTTGTTTGTTTAAAGTGTGCATGCACTGGCTAAGGTTGACAATCTCTTGTTTAAGTTTAAAGTGTGTGCATGCACTGGCTAAAGGTTGATAATCTCTCTTGTTTAACAGTGTGCATTTGTGCTAAGGTTGACAATCTCTCTTGTTTAAGTTTAAAGTGTGTGCAAAGTTTAAAGTGTGATGACTAATAATTAAGTTTATGTGCATGCATTGAAGGTTGACAATCTCTCTTGTTTAAGGTGTGCATGCAACTAGCTAAGGTTGACAATCTCTCTTGTTTAAGTTTAAAGTGTGCATGCACTGAAGGTTGACAATCTCTTGCAAGTAAGGTGCATGACTAAAGGTTGACAATCTCTTGTTTAAGTTTAAAGTGTGCATGCATTGGCTAGCTAAGGTTGACAATCTCTCTTGTTTAAGTTTAAGTGTGCATGCATTGGCTAAGGTTGACAATCTCTCTTGTTTAAGTTTTACAGTGTGTATGCATTGGCTGAGTAAGGTTGACAATCTCTCTTGTTCAAGTTTAAAGTGTGCATGCATTGGCTAGCTAAAGTTGACAATTTCTCTTGTTTAAGTTGAAAGTGTGCATGCATTGGCTAAGGTTGACAATCTCTCTTGTTTAAGTTTAAAGTGTGCATGCATTGGCTAAGGTTGACAATCTCTCTTGTTTAAGTTTAAAGTGTGCATGCACTGGTTAAGGTTGTTCAATAGTGTGCATGTACTGGCTAAGGTTGACAATAGTGTGCATGTACTGGCTAAGGTTGACAATAGTGTGCTGTCTATGTACATGTGTCTAAGGTTGACAATAGTGTGCATGTACTGGCTAAGGTTGACAATAGTGTGCATGTACTGGCTAAGGTTGACAATAGTAGTGTGCATGTACAATAGTGTGCATGGTCTAAGGTTGACAATAGTGTGCATGCATTGGCTAAGGTTGACAATAGTGTACATGTATAGGTTGACAATAGTGTGCATGCATTGGCTAAGGTTGACAATAGTGTGCATGTACTGGCTAAGGTTGACAATAGTGTGCATGTACTGGCTAAGTTGACAATAGTGTGCATGTACTGGTTAAGGTTGACAATAGTGTGCATGTACTGGCTAAGGTTGACAATAGTGTGCATGTACTGGCTAAGGTTGACAATAGTGTGCATGTACTGGCTAAGGTTGACAATAGTGTGCATGTACTGGCTAAGGTTGACAATAGTGTGCATGTACTGGCTAAGGTTGACAATAGTGTGCATGTACTGGCTAAGGTTGACAATAGTGTGCATGTACTGGCTAAGGTTGACAATAGTGTGCATGTACTGTCTAAGGTTGACAATAGTGTGCATGTACTGTCTAAGGTTGACAATAGTGTGCATGCACTGGTTACTGTCATGTACTGGTTAAGGTTGACAATAGTGTGCATGTACTGTCTAAGGTTGACAATAGTGTGCATGCACTGTCAATAAGGTTGACAATAGTGTGCATGTACTGGTCTAAGGTTGACAATAGTGTGCATGTACTGGTTAAGGTTGACAATAGTGTGCATGTCTAAGGTTGACAATAGTGTGCATGTACTGTCTAAGGTTGACAATAGTGTGCATGTACTGTCTAAGGTTGACAATAGTGTGCATGTACTGTCTGTCTAAGGTTGACAATAGTGTGCATGTACTGTCTAAGGTTGACAATAGTGTGCATGCACTGGTTAAGTGTTGACAAGGTTGAGTGTGCATGTACTGGTTAAGGTTGACAATAGTGTGCATGTACTGGTTAAGGTTGACAATAGTGTGCATGCACTGGTTAAGGTTGACAATAGTGTGCATGCACTGGTTAAGGTTGACAATAGTGTGCATGTACTGGTTAAGGTTGACAATAGTGTGCATGCACTGGTTAAGGTTGACAATAGTGTGCATGTACTGGTTAAGGTTGACAATAGTGTGCATGCACTGGCTAAGGTTGACAATAGTGTGCATGTACTGGTTAAGGTTGACAATAGTGTGCATGTACTGGCTAAGGTTGAAAATAGTGTGCATGTACTGGCTAAAGGTTGACAATAGTCTGCTTGTTCAAGTTTGAAAAATAGTTTAGTGTGCATGTACTGGCTAAGGTTGAAAATCTCTCTTGTTCAAGTTTAAAGTGTGCATGTACTGGCTAAGGTTGAAAATCTCTCTTGTTTAAGTTTAAAGTGTGCATGCACTGGCTAAAGTTGACAATAGTGTGCATGCACTGGTAGTTCAGGTATTTCGTAATGGCATGCAGCCGTGCGCAACGTCGCATCCGGTAGTGTTGAACAAGGAGAAAAGTGCAAAAAGAGAATAAAAATGACTACAAAAGATTAGCACTCAAAGGGGGGGGGGGGGGACAAATAGCCGGAGGTATCAACCTTGCCTAGTCCTTATTCATAATTATCCCGAAATCGGGATCCTTTATGTTTTCCCCTTAAGATGGGAAGGGTGGGGGTGGGGGGGCAGGGTGAGAGTGGGATATTTTCATGGGGGTGGGGTGGTTGGTGGGGCGGATGGGATAGGGTGGAGGATGGTGAAGGGTCAGGGATAGCGATAGCGTGTGCCCGACTATGGGAGTACCTCCAGAGAAAATCATACTAATTGGTGTAGTAAGTTCAAGACGTGCATGCCATCAGGGTCTGTGTGCCCAGTCTTACTGTAGTAAGCTGGTACTCTGTTGACTTTTCGAGACTCAGCACTGCCGGTGCTTGAAATATGACCGTGACGGTTATACCGGAACGTCACGTGTATATTCTATTCTGTCTTTATTAGTGGAGTTGTCACTTATTATTGTCGTTTTTCAACTAATACATTTTATTTTTACGTGTGTAACTCTTTCTTATTCTTAATGAAATCTGTCCGATGTCTTCTAGATCTAGTACAACAGTATAGCATATTATGTAGGCTACGTGAGTGTGGTTGGGAAAAAAAAATTACACGCTTAGGTTAACTGGTTTTGGGCTGCTACTTTCTATGGTTTAAAAATATAGTATTTTGTCGTCATTAAATGGATGGAACAGGGCAACGTTAAGTTATGAGTGGTAAAGAGAGTCTGTTTCATTAATTGAATGGAACAGGGCAACGTTAAGTTGTGAGTGCTAAAACGACTCTGTTTCATTAATTGAATGGAACATGGCAACATTAAGTTGTGAATGGTAAAACGACTCTATTTCATTAATTGAATGGAACGCGGCAAAATTATGTTGTGAGTGGTAAAGAGAATATTTCATTAATTGAATGGAACACGGCAAAATTATGATGTGAGTGGTAAAGAGAATATTTCATTAATTGAATGGAACACGGCAAAAATTAAGTTGTGAATGGTAAAACGACTCTATTTCATTAATTGAATGGAACACGGCAAAATTATGCTGTGAGTGGTAAAGAGAATATTTCATTAATTGAATGGAACACGGCAAAAATTATGTTGTGAGTGGTAAAGAGAATATTTCATTAATTGAATGGAATATGGCAACATTAAGTTGTGAGTGGTAAAGAGAATATTTCATTAATTGAATGGAATACGGCAACATTAAGTTGTGAGTGGTAAAGAGAATATTTCATTATTGAATGGAATACGACAACATTATGTTGAATGGTGAAGGGGGTCTATTTTATTAATTGAATGGAACAAGGCAACATTATGTTGTGAATGGTGAAGGGGGTCTATTTTATTAATTGAATGGAACAAGGCAACATTATGTTGTGAATGGTGAAGGGGTCTATTTTATTAATTGAATGGAACAAGGCAACATTATGTTGTGAGTGGTGAAACTGTCTATTTTATTCAATGGAACAAGGCAACATTATGTTGTGAATGGTAAAACGGCTCTATTTCGTTAATTGAACGGCACAATGTGAAATGGACACCAACTGCTGTGCCTGGCAAAGAAGAAAGAGAAGCCACAAAAACTCAGACGACGTCCTCAAATGATGAGTATGAGTATGAGCATGAGCCCCAATCCTTCACGACGAACACCCCCCCTCCCCCCGAACCGCACTCCACACCCCCACATAATGCAACTCATCGTGCTCGCTGTCAGCAACTAACTGCATTTAGAGTCCTTTTCATTCTAGATCTTAGTTGTAGTAAGTACATCGATGTTGTTACATAATGAAAACAGTGTGTGGAGTAGGCACATTTTTGTTACATAATGAAAACAGTGTGTGGAGTAGGCACACATTTTAGGCACATTTTTGTTACATAATGAAAACAGTGTGTGGAGTAGGCACATTTTTTGTTACATAATGAAAACAGTGTGTGGAGTAGGCACATTTTTGTTACATAATGAAAACAGTGTGGAGTAGGCACAGTGTGTGGAGTAGGCACTTTTTGTTACATAATGAAAACAGTGTGTGGAGTAGGCACACTTTTGTTACATAATGAAAACAGTGTGTGGAGTAGGCACACTTTTTGTTACATAATGAAAACAGTGTGTGGAGTAGGAACACTTTTGTTAGTGTGTGGAGTAGGCACACATTTTTGTTACATAATGAAAACAGTGTGTGGAGTAGGCACGGCACATTTTTGTTACAAAATGAAAACAGTGTTTGGAGTAGGCACACTTTTGTTACATAATGAAAACAGTGTTTGGAGTAGGCACACTTTTGTTACATAATGAAAACAGTGTGTGGAGTAGGCACGGCACACTTTTGTTACATAATGAAAACAGTGTGTGGAGTAGGCACACTTTTGTTACATAATGAAAACAGTGTGGGAGTAGGCACACACTTTTGTTACATAATGAAAACAGTGTGTGGAGTAGGCACACTTTTGTTACATAATGAAAACAGTGTGTGGAGTAGGCACACTTTTTGTTACATAATGAAAACAGTGTGTAGAGTAGGCACACATTTTGTTACATAATGAAAACAGTGTGTGGAGTAGGCACGGCACACTTTTGTTACATAATGAAAACAGTGTGTAGAGTAGGCACACTTTTGTTACATAATGAAAACAGTGTGTGGAGTAGGCACACTTTTGTTACATAATGAAAACAGTGTGTAGAGTAGGCACACACTTTTGTTACATAATGAAAACAGTGTGTGGAGTAGGCACACTTTTGTTACATAATGAAATCAGTGTGTGGAGTAGGCACACTTTTGTTACATAATGAAAACAGTGTGTGGAGTAGGCATTTGTTACATAATGAAAACAGTGTGTGGAGTAGGCACACTTTTGTTACATAATGAAAACAGTGTTTAGGCACATTTTTGTTAATAATGCACAACAAAATGAAAACAGTGTGTGGAGTAGGCACACTTTTGTTACATAATGAAAACAGTGTGTGGAGTAGGCACACTTTTGTTACATAATGAAAACAGTGTGTGGAGTAGGCACATTTTTGTTACATAATGAAAACAGTGTGTGGAGTAGGCACACACTTTGTTACATAATGAAAACAGTGTGTGGAGTAGGCACACTTTTGTTACATAATGAAAACAGTGTGTGGAGTAGGCACACTTTTGTTACATAATGAAAACAGTGTGTTAGGCACACTTTTGTTACATAATGAAAACAGTGTGTGGAGTAGGCACACTTTTGTTACATAATGAAAACAGTGTGTGGAGTAGGCACACTTTTGTTACATAATGAAAACAGTGTTTGGAGTAGGCACACTTTTGTTACATAATGAAAACAGTGTTTGGAGTAGGCACACTTTTGTTACATAATGAAAACAGTGTGTGGAGTAGGCACGGCACACTTTTGTTACAGTGTGTGGAGTAATGAAAACAGTGTTTGGAGTAGGCACGGCACACTTTTGTTACATAATGAAAACAGTGTGTGGAGTAGGCACACTTTTGTTACATAATGAAAACAGTGTGTGGAGTAGGCACATTTTTGTTACATAATGAAAACAGTGTGTGGAGTAGGCACACTTTGTTACATAATGAAAACAGTGTGTGGGTAGGCACTTTTGTTACATAATGAAAACAGTGTGTGGAGTAGGCACACACTTTGTTACAAAATGAAAACAGTGTTTGGAGTAGGCACACTTTTGTTACATAATGAAAACAGTGTGTGGAGTAGTAGGCACACTTTTGTTACATAATGAAAACAGTGTGTGGAGTAGGCACACTTTTGTTACATAATGAAAACAGTGTGTGGAGTAGGCACACATTTTGTTACATAATGAAAACAGTGTGTGGAGTAGGCACACTTTTGTTACATAATGAAAACAGTGTGTGGAGTAGGCACATTTTTGTTACATAATGAAAACAGTGTGTGGAGTAGGCACATTTTTGTTACATAATGAAAACAGTGTGTGGAGAAGGCACACTTTTTGTTACATAATGAAAACACGGTGAAATTTTCATAAAATTCCGGTTTCAAATCCGCAAGCAAATTGCATACACTTATGTAATATTTGCTTAGGTTTCCAATTTAACTTAAAATACTCCTATTATTTATTTTGATACATCCGGCTTTCACAATTTCACAGCCCTTTCATTTCCTTGAGTTAACAAACGTAGTGGACGAATTGAGCAAAACATGTTTTTCATGACCCAGCTTCGTCGAATAAATTTCTAAAGCTGTTTTAATCTTCATTTTATCCTTTTAGGGGACGAGATGGCCGAGTGGTTAAAATGCATTGCACTGTGACCCAGAGTCCTTGGTTCCGGGCCCCATTTCAGACATTTTGTTTCCTTCCGTGGGTAAGAAAATTTACCCCTATTTGCTCACTTGGACAACATGGCTGACTCCTGTTGCATTGAGCGTAACTGACTCGTGTTGCATTGAGCGTAACTGACTCCTGTTGCATTGAGCGTAACTGACTCCTGTTGCATGAAGCGTAACTGACTCCTGTTGCCTGAAGCGTAACTGACTCCTGTTGCATTAAGCGTAAATGACTCATGTTGCCCTGAGCGTAACTGACTCATGTTGCATTGAGCGTAACTGACTCGTGTTGCATTGAGCGTAACTGACTCCTGTTGCTTTGAGCATAACTGACTCCTGTTGCATTGAGCGTAACTGATTCCTGTTGCATTGAGCGTAACTGATTCCTGTTGCATTTAGCGTAACTGATTCCTGTTGCATTGAGCGTAACTGATTCCTGTTGCATTGAGCGTAACTGACTCCTGTTGCTTTGAGCGTAAGTTTGATGATAGTATATATTCCGTCTTCTAAAGAAAGTGACATGTCAGTGCCAGGCGCGACACCTTTCGGTGGCCGCACGGCCGACATAAATTTGTGTTATTTTCATCCTTTGTCTTCTTCTTTTTTCTTCTTTTTTCGTCTTCGTCTCCTCCTCGATCTTCTTTTCCCCTTCTTCTCCTAACTTTCCTTATGTCATCTTCTTTTTTTTTTTAAACATTGTTTTCCTCCCTTCTTTTTCTTATTCTCCTTCTTTCTCGTCTTCTTTCTCTCCTTATTCTCTTCCTTGTTTCTTTTTCCCCCCTTCTCCTTATTCTCTTCCTTTCTCTTCTTCTTTTTCTCCTTATTCTCTTCCTTTCTCTTCTTCTTTTTCTCCTTATTCTCTTCCTTTCTCTTCTTCTTTTTCTCCTTATTCTCCTCCTTCTCTTCTTCTTTCTCTCCTTATTCTCTTCCTTGTTTTTTTTCTTATTTTTCTTCTTATTCTCCATCTTTCTCTTCTTCTTTTCTCCTTATTCTCCTCCTTTGTCTTCTTTTTCTCCTTATCCCCCCCCTTGTTTCTCTCCTTTTTTTCTTTATTCTCCTCCTTTCTCTTCTTGTTTTTCTCCTTATTCCCTTCTTGCTCCTCTCCTTCTTTTTTCTTTATTCTTCTCCTTGCTTCTCTTCTTTTTTTCTAGTCATTCTCCTCCTTTCTCTTCTTCTTTTTCTCCTTATTCCCCTCCTTGTTTCTCTCCTTTTTTCTTTATTCTTCTCCTTTCTCTTCTTCTTTTTCTCCTTATTCTCCTCCTTTATCTTCTTCTTTTTCTTCTTATTCTCATCCTTTCCTTCTTCTTTTCTCCTTTTCCCTCTTATTTTCCTCCTTTCTCTTCTTCTTTTTTATTTTCTTCATTTTCATCCTCTTTTTTCTCATTCTTTTTCTTCTTATTAATCTTATTCTCTTCCTTTCTCTTATGTGTGTTTTTCCCTTCTGAGATGAAACAAAGTTATAAATATCGGAGAGAAAACTAACCACTTTGAACCACTCCCTCACTTTCACCTCATCTCTCTGTCTCTGCCTCTCTGTGTGTGTGTGTGTGTGTGTGTGTGTGTGTGTCTGTCTGTCTGGCTGTCTGTCTGACACTGTCTGTCTGTCTGTCTCTCTCTCTCTCTCTCTCTCTCTCTCTCTCTCTCTCTCTCTCTCTCTCCCTCTCTCTCTCTCTCTCTCTCTCTCTCTCTCTCTCTCTCTCTCTCTCTCTCTCTCGCTCTCTCTCTCTCTCTCGCTCTCTCTCTCTCTCTCTCTCTCTTGCTCTCTCTCTCTCTCTCTCTCCTCTCTCTCTCTCTCTCTCTCTCTCTCTCTCTCTCTCTCTCTCTCTCTCTCTCTCTCTCTCTCTCTCTCTCTCTCTCGCTCTATATGTCTTTTTCCCTTCTCTTTCTCTCCCCCCCTCTCTCTCTCTCTCTCTCTCTCTCTTTCTCTGTCTGTCTGTCTGTCTGTGTGTCTCTCTCTCTTCTCCTTCTTCTTCTTCTTCTTCTCCTCTCTCTCTCCCTCCCTCCTCCATCTCCCACCCCATCTCTCTCTATCTACCTCTAGTCTCTCCTTTTCTCCACTGTCTTGCATTGCATCACCTTTCCTTCAACTTCAACACGTTTGTTCCATTACGGTATACCCAGTCCGTCACAAGCGATGATACTGTCAGGCTGAATTAGGGAGGAAAGAGAAAGTTGGAGGAAATAAAAAAGTAGGACCTACCAGAAGCGCCCGACGACCACACACGCCTTCACTTCAACGCATACGGAATTGAAACACAGAAATTGACAAGTGAAGACCCCCCAACCCCAACCACACCCCCACCCTTCACCCCAGTACTCCCCCTCCCTGCCCAAAATCAATGCGCTTAAATATCATTGAAATTAATCCCGCTCACCATGAGTAATGATCTCAGGTTGAATTAAGAAGAGACATCAAGATGACAGATAAACCACAGAGAGAAAGGAAGAGCTAGGATCTATCATTACTATTAGCGCCACCAATCACCTTCATTGTACTTACCTCAAGTGTAATACCACCACCCCCACTCCACCCCACCCCACCCCACCCACCCCCACTCCCATCTTGTATACCCCCACATAAAGCTGATTTGATTTGATGTTACCCACATTCACAACTAATGTGATCTCGGAGATTTTGGTAACAATTTTTTTTATTTTGCTTGGACTTGGGACCGCTTTTGTAAACAGCCAATAGGTCTTTAACGAGCACAGAATGTTGTGCTCTGCACACGGGACCTCCATTTTATCGTCCAACTTCGATGGAACTAGGTGTTGATCCACCTTCCACGACCAGGAGTAGCTTTTACTCGAAAAAAAAAAAACAACGCGAGAAATTGTTTTTAACCACGGTCGAGGCTTGAGCCCACGGCTTTTTAGTTGAGAGGCCGACACCTTGCTCTGAACTACTGAAAATAATTCGCTCATCCCCGCCCCCGAATCCATTTTGTCTTAAGTTAAATCAAATTTAAGTGGTGTTGGTGGTTGAGTGGTAAGGCTGTCCAGACTGAGGATCATAAGGTCCTGGGTTCGAATCCTGGCAATGCCAGTTGTGTTCCTTAGGAAAGACGCTTAACACGTATTTCCCACTCGACCCAGGCGCAAAATGGGTACAAGCACTGGCTTGTGAGGAAAAACCTGCGTCAGACTAGCGTCCTGTCCAGGAGGTGATTAATATCACTTATTCCGCTTCTGCTACTTTCAATCTACACCAAAAGCTCACATACGAAACGAACAAACAAATAAACGAAGAGAGAAAAAATCAAACAAATAAAAAAGAGACAACAAAACAGATAAACAGACCAACAAACGAATAAAGAAATGAACAAACAAATGGACAAAGAAATTAACAAACGAATGAGCAGACAAACAAAGGTAAATCAAATAAACAAACGAATAAACACATGAACAGATGTAATTTTGGTTTGTTACTTTACAATTTACAAATAAACGGAAAACGAACGAACAAAAAAATAAATAATTAATGAACAAACCAACAAATGAATAAACAAACGAATAAACAAACAAACAAATAAACGAACAAACCAACAACAAAATAAAAAAAATAAAATATAAACAAACGAACAAACAAACAAATTAACAAGTTTTGTTTGTTTGTTTCATTTAAATTACCCCGTTCACCATTGCGGTGATCTCAGGGTTAAATTAAGAGGATACAGCAAGATGAAAGATAATCAAGCCAAAGCCAAAAGCTCTACTCTAAAGGAGAGGAAGAAATTTGTTTGCCGCATTGAACTTTTTCTCTCCACCATATTCGGTGATCTCAAGGTTGAAAAGAGGAGGAAAGAGAAAGACGAAATTTAAGTGAGTGAGCGAAAGGAAAAGGGCTAAAATAACAGAGGCAGAACTTACCTGCCCGCTAACCACTCACGGGGAGGACAAACACAAAGAGAAAAGAAAAACGCGGAAAATCAAAATTTAGTGATTTGTTGTTTTCTGTTTTTGTTTTTTATTTAAATTCAAAATTTCAAAAGATAATGGAAGTAAACATGGTAACATAATGGTAACATAATGCGAACATAATGGTAACATAATGCTAACAAAATGCTAACATAATGCTAACATAATGCTAACATAATGCTAACATAATACATAATCATATAGGGACTGTGTTCTTCTAGATACGATTCCATTCACTGGCATATTTACCCAGTCCCCCACAAGTGGTGATCTTAGGTGAATTGAGAAAGAAGAAACAGCAAGATGAAAAATAAATGAAATAATAAATGGAAAGAAGCAGGACCTACCACCAACACCCATCAACCTGCCTACAAGCCGATCAGCGTCGTTCGATAAACGAGAGAGAGAGAGAGAGAGAGAGAGAGAGAGAGAGAGAGAGAGAGAGAGAGAGAGAGAGAGAGAGAGAGAGAGAGAGAGAGAGAGAGGAGACGAGGAGGACGGAGGGGAGGAGGGAGGGAGGGAGGGGAGGGAGGAGGAGGAGAGAGGGAGAGGAGGGAGGTAGAGAGAGAAAGAGAGAGAGGAGAGAGAGAGAGGGAGAGAGAGAGAGAGAGAGAGAGAGAGGAGAGGAGAGAGGAGAGAGAGAGAGAGAGAGAGAGAGAGAGGAGGGAGAGAGAGAGAGAGAGAGAGAGAGAGAGAGAGAGAGAGAGAGAGAGAGAGAGGAGAGGGAGGGAGAGGAAGGAGGAGATGAGAGAGAGAGAGAGAGAGAGAGGAGAGGAGGAGAGAGAGAGAGAGAGAGAGAGAGAGAGGGAGGGAGGGATATAGGGAGATAGATAGATAGATAGATAGATAGATAGATAGATAGATAGATAGAGATAGATAGACAGATAGATAAATAGACAGATAGATAAATAGATATATGTAGATGTATAGATATAATTTATATTATAGCCCACATCCAACATAATCTGGTGCTCTAGGTGCGTGATAATCTCATGAATAGTAATACGCGTACAGGTATGTTAAAAAAATATACGTACGTACAACACAATCATAACATACACAATAAGAAAACATTGTTAAGAGAGAGTACAATGCTTTCAACATGACCACTTGGAATGTCATAGCACTGGGCAATTACAATGACTAACGTGTGACGGTGTGATAACTATATACATTGGCAACAGAGAGAAGAAAAAAAAAAAAAGTTCCTTCAAGGCCTGATGGCATGTAGAAGCCGCAGCGTATCCGGTTTTTATAGCGTGAATAGAGACAGGTGACAATAACCCCCTCCCCTGCCCTAGGACGCTAGTCTGACGCAGGAGTTATTTTACTCTCAAGCTAGTGCTTGTACCATTTGCACCTGGAGAGAGTGGGGAAAATGCGTGTTAAGTATCTTCTCCAAGAGCACAACGTCGGACCTGCCTTTGCTAGATTCGAACTCGGGACCACATGATCCTCAGTCCGACAGCCTAACCGCTCGGCCAGTGACGCCACCATTTCTCTCTCAACCCTGTGGGAAAAAAACTAAAAAAACCCCAAAAAACTAGGAGGAATAACAAGTTTGAATAATTTGTCTTTGTTCGTGTGAAATCATCGACTGTTTCAATGTATAGCTAGCAACAATGAACTGACTACAGCATGTACTATTATCTTCAAGTTCAGTGATCAGAAACATTCTTTGGACATGGGAACAATAATATTGATGTGTTTTTATTGAAATTTAAAACATTCTTTGGACATGGGAATAATAATATTGATGTGTTTTTTATTGACATTTTAAAACATTCTTTGGACATGGGAATAATAATATTGATGTGTTTTTTATTGACATTTAAGACATTCTTTGGACATGGGAATAATAATATGAATGTGTTTTTATTGACATTTAAAACATTCTTGTTTTCAAATGAAATTAAGGCGTAGGTGATAAACAATAATCAACATTAGATATTTATAGACATTGGGAATCGACTGAGATGGTTTGAGCATGTAAACAGAATGAAGGACAGTAGAATAGCTAAATCAGTATACAGTGCTAATGCCCAAGGCTAAAAGATTCTTGGCAGACCTCGGATAAAGTGA
This sequence comes from Doris montereyensis, assembly GCA_037039925.1. Classification (NCBI taxonomy): domain Eukaryota; kingdom Metazoa; phylum Mollusca; class Gastropoda; order Nudibranchia; family Dorididae; genus Doris; species Doris montereyensis. The sequence goes on along the minus strand of JAXRKP010001376.1, from coordinate 15,428 downwards.
AGAAGATATAAAGAGGCATTAAAGCATAGAAATTCAACTTTTTTGGAAGGAAACAGAAAATGCCAGGACAGGACAGCCTGGAGAAAGATGAGACTGTGTGACTATGTGACTGTGTGACTGCAGCAACTGTGTGAATGTGTGATTGTGACTGTGTGACTGTGACTATGACACTGTGTGACTGTGTGACTATGTGGCTGTGTGACTGTGGAACTGTGTGATTGTGTGACTATCATGACTGTATGACTGTGTGACTGTGTGACTGTGTGACTATATGACTGTGTGACTGTGTGACTATGTGAATGTGTGACGACTAGACAATGTGACTGTGTGACTATATGACTGTATGGCTAGTGACTTTGTGAATGTGTGACTATGTGACTGTGTGACTATATGAATGTGTGACGACGAGACACTGTGACTGTGTGACT
>JAXRKP010001375.1:102500-132371 GCA_037039925.1 Doris montereyensis | reverse complement strand
TAAAACAAATCAAATCGAAAAACCCCGATACTCTCGTAGTTGTGTTTGGGAGTAAATGAACTCACATCAAATCCCTGATATCCCCGTATTTGTATATGTGAGTAAATCACATCACATCAAATCCCTGATATCCCCATATTTGTATATGTAAATCACATCATCATCAAAACCCTGATATCCCCGTATTTGTATATGTGAGTAAATCACATCACATCAAATCCCTGATATCCCCGTATTTGTATATGTGAGTAAATCACATCACATCAAAACCCTGATATCCCCGTATTTGTATATGTGAGTAAATCACATCACATCAAATCCCTGATATCCCCGTATTTGTATATGTGAGTAAATTAAATCAAATAAAATACCGATATTTCTTAGTTGTGTATATGTGAGTAAATCAAATCAAATCAAAACCCCGATATCCCTGTAGTTTTAGATGTGAATAAATCAAATCAAATCAAAACCCGATATCCCTGTAGTTGTAGATGTGAATAAATCAAATCCAAATTAAATCTCCTATCTGTAGATGTGTATGTGAGTAAAATCAAATCTAATCCAAATTCCGGCATCTCTTAGTTAGTTGTAGATGTGAGTAACCAAATCAAATCGAAATTCCGACATGCCCTTAGTTAGTTTGTAGATGTGAGTAAAAATCAAATCAAATCGAAATTCTGACATGCTCCTTACTTAGTTGTAGATGTGAGTAAAATCAAATCAAATCAAAACCCCAATATCCCCTTAGCTGTAGATGTGAGTAAAAATCAAATCAAAACCCCGATATCCCTTAGTTGTAGATGTGAGTAAAATCTAATCAAACCACAAATCTCTTAGTTTTAGATGTGAGTAAATCAAATAGAAACCTTAGTTGTAATATCCCCAATAGTTGTGTATGTAGATGTGGGTCAAATCTAATCAAACCCAATATCTCTTAGCTGTAGATGGGAGTAAATCAATCCAACCACAAATCCTTATCCCTTAGTTGTAGATGTGAGTAAATCAAGTCCAATCACAACCCTATCCCCTTAGTTGTAGATGTGAATAACCAAAATCTAATCAAACCCCATATCCCCTTAGTTGTAGATGTAAGTAAATCAAGTCAAATCAAAACACAAATCTCTTAGTTGTAGATGTAAGTAAATCAAATCAAATCAAAACCCCTCCCCTAGTTGTAGATGTAAGGTAAATCAAGTCAAATCAAAACCCCGATATCCCCTTAGCTGTCGATGTGAGTCAAATCAAATCAAACCACAAATCTCTTAGTTGTAGATGTGAGTAAATCAAATCAAACCAAAACCCCGATATTCCTGTAGTTGTGTAAAAATAATTAAAATCTCCAAAATCAAATCAAAACCTGATATCCCTTCAGTTGTAGATGGGAGTAAATCAAATCAAATCAAAAACCTGATATCCCTTCAGTTGTAGATGGGAGTAAATCAAATCAAATCAAAACCTGATATCCCTTTAGTTGTGGATGTGAGTAAATCAAATCAAATCAAAACCTGATATCCCTTTAGTTGTGGTATGTGAGTAAATCAAATCAAATCAAACCCTGATATCCCCTTAGTTGTGGATGTGAGTAAATCAAATCAAATCAAAACCCCGATATCCCCTAGTTGTAGATGAATGTAGTCAAATCAAATCAAATCAAAACCTTAGTTGTCCTTGAGTTGTAAATGTGAGTAAATCAAATCAAATCAAAACAATATCCACTTAGTTGTAGATGTGAGTAAATCAAATCAAATCAAAACCCTGAAATCAAATCCCCTTAGTTGTAGATGTGAGTAAATCAAATCAAATCAAAAACCTGATATCCCCCTTAGTTGTGTATGTGAGTAAAATCAAATCAAATCAAAACCTGATATCCACTTAGTTGTAGATGAGTAAATCAAATCAAATCAAAACCTGATATCCACTTAGTTGTAGATGTGAGTAAATCAAATCAAATCAAAACCCCGATATCCCCGTAGTTGTGGATGTATGAGTAAATCAAATCAAATCAAAACCCTCAATATCCCCGTTGCTTGTGTATGTGTAAATCAAATCAAATCAAAACCAGTAAATCAAATCAAATCAAAACCCCGATATCCCCTTAGTTGTGTATGTGAGTAAATCAAATCAAATCAAAACCCTTATCCCCGTAGTTGTGTGGGTGTCAAATCAAATCAAATCAAAACCTGTAGCGTTGACGATCAGGTTCTTCCACACTCCCGATTGCTGGTCTCCCTTATCAGGTTGTTTACAACCATAAGTTTTTCCCCTTGTCGGCCCCTAGATCGTGTCCCATCAATTTTCCCAGTGGTGACCAGGTGTTTCATTTTCTGCCTCCTCATTGCATGTCCAATAAAAAAGTTGCTCGTCTTTTCGCTATTTTGTTGAGGAGAATTCTACGCGTCTCTTCCTATTTGAGATTGTTTTCGTTTGTAGATCATAAGTTTCAGGTGAACACACCGTAACATTTTATTCTTTTTATGTTGCCCAATGGCGTGTTTAGCAAACGACTCCCATTGGGACAATATTACGTAACTATGAACCTTTCTTTTTAAACGAGTCGTTACATTTACAGTCATCAGTTCGATATAATAATACCAGCATGCCCGGATACATTGGTGGGTTACGATTTCTCTTTATAATAAAGCTGTAAGTCTCTCGAACGTTGACTGTAGTGAACTCGGAGAGCACTGTATCGGGTTCGGGTGATATCAAATACGGGGATCTCAGGCACGACAATCTTTTACCAATTTATCAAAATACGCTAGGAACCTAAAGCAGGCTATTTTAAATCTACATGCGAAATATAGAGGTTGTTGAGTGCAGTGCTTCCTGAGTTATAAGCGGTCAAAGTTAGAGATGTTCAGCTCATATATATATATATATATATATATATATATATATATATATATATATATATATATATATATATATATATATATATATATATATATATATATATATATATATATATGCATGTCTTTCCGATCCATACGTTCTTTGGGCCTGCAGTATTCTACTGTAAGTACGGATATTAAGGTTACATGTACAAGGGCATTTGAAAGGTAAAACCGCTCCCTAAGGTTGAGAGTATCATATCTGCGAATTGTTCGCGGTTTATCTCATCGAAGTAACATATTTTATGACATTTGGTGTGGTTTGTCAGTAGTGTTGTTGGCACTGACACAAGTGTGAAACACAAAGTTCGACTTATTATCTTATCCTCGTTATTGTTGATTGTATCTACCTGAACATAATATCACAAGGCCACACGATATTAATTTGGGGAGATTTATAAACTGTGTTTTAAGGTTCGTCAGTACTTTCTATTTCTGTATGTGGTGGCATTTAATTCACGTATGACCCATCATACTTGCTCATGAGTCATAATCACTTATCAACCCTGGTCGATCAAAGGCCATGAACAAACTTAAAATAATGACTGATCCCGCGGGGGTGTTCTAGTACGTCAGCCATGATTCTTCTAGGAAGAAATTGAGAAAGTACAAAAGAATGCAGCCTACTATGTAACTAATAATTATACATACGCTAAAAGAAATACCAAAACCGACATGAGACAATTGCGATGGATACCTTTGGAAGAACAGATAGCCAGAAATAAATTAATATTTTGTTTAACTTTAAGGCAAACATAATTAACTGTTCATTCCATTTGATCAGCTTAAACTTAACTCAAGAACAAACCAGATCAGGGTGTCAAACATACATGGTTTTATCTTCAAACATTGATCGTCACTGCATTCATTTTACCCTAGTACAGTAAGGTTGTGAATGGACTGCCAACAGAAATAAAACTCAGCAATAGAACTGAGACATAAAAAACAGAATTAAATACATCACTTTAAAGCCCAAATTGAATTAGTGTTTTGGATTAAATCAAATTATGCGCAACTTGACAGACAGCAATACTCAAGAATTGAGTTGGTCAGTTATTATGAAGAAGAAGAAGAAAAAACGTAGGAGAGAATGGGCATTCCTGCTTTATTCCAACAGTTATTCTAAACTACTCTCCAATGGTGCTATTGCAGTACACTACACTGGTAGCATTGGTGTATTCGCTGACTCTAATCAGGTTTGCATTCATGTTACTTAACTTCATGGCTGTCCCTAAAGCTACATGCCACACCCTGTCAAAGGATTTTGAAGTCAATAGACAAGTGATATAAGTCTTGCTGATGTTGAAGGTACCGCTCGAACGCACACGTTATTCTGGGGTTGAATATCTGGTCTGTTGCGTTGCGCCCAGCCCTGAAACCCGTTCGTTCTTCAACAATGGTGGTATCTGCTTGTGGCTTCAATTTGTTCAGTATGATCTGCAACATGACTTTTCCTGGATGGTATATGAGGTCGATCGTGCACAAGTTCTGGCACCGTTGTAGATTTTCCTTTTTTGGGGAGGGACTTGTATCCATGATGTTGGCAGTTTCTCCTGTCTGTCAGATTTTATTGCAGATTTTTAGTAGAGCGCTGATCATGGTCTCCCCTCCAACCTGGACAAATCTGTCGGAATGTTGTCTACCCCCGCATCTTCTCCTTTTCATACATCTTACTGCTGCTTTATTTCTTCACGGAGCATATGGAGAATATATCACTGTCTTTATCTAGCGCCTGCGGGGACATTCAGCACATCTGGAGCTCCTATCGGTGTTTAGTTGTATAGGTTGGAGCAGCATTCTGTTCATTGTTTCAGAATGCCATGATCTTTAGTGAGACACGATCTATCTTTTGTCTTGGATTGTCGAACTTTACCCTTTGCTCTCTGGCTGTCAAGTCTTTTTTGGAGCTGATAAAGTGATATGCTTTCTTGCTGCTATTATTTCTCTTCAGGCGCTCTTTCAACGTCTGGCATTTGCTCACTGTTCCATGGACAACTTAGCTCCAAAATGTAGGACAAAATTCATGTTATCTAATAAAATACAGTGGTGGGTACAATTCTCTTTAAACATCGTTCGTATCCGTCATAAACAAAGAAAAGTATCCAAGAACCCTTAACCTACATGTATTTTTTTTAAACGCCTTAAAAACAAAGCCTTAGCAGACAACTGCTACAGCTGATAAAAGTTGTACGTCTATCAACAGATAAGGCGTAGCTACGAAGCGATCCTGTTTCATACAGGGATAAAGTAGAGGAAAGAGAACTAAGCTGATTTACATGCGGAAGTTTACATATGCTAGCATAGAACCTCGTATACAACTGACTTTGACGAGAGTTTGAGAGAATAAACAGACTTAAAAACAAAGAGTTGAATGGATAAAATGACAACAACAAAACAAAAACAGTGCCGTCCACGCAGACACACAAAAGTGTTGCGCGTGGCATTTCAATTTCTTTAGAGAAAGGAAAACAGACCAGCATCGGGTTTATGCCTAGCGCAACAGGAGTCACCCATGCTACCCAAGTGAACAACCAAATAAGGTAATTTTTCTGCCCAAAGGAAAAAACAACGAAATGCCTGAAGAGGGGCACGAACCCAATATCTCTGGGTTACAGTATAATGCCTTCTAACCTAACGACTATCTCGTCACCTGTTCGTTAATTGTTAATGCTTCTATTAGAATTTTAATAGCATTTTAAAAACAACAAGAGTAGTTGTAATTGCGTTATTGCAGCTGGCCTCCGTGTAGAAATGTATTATCCAAGCCATATCAATACTTTGTCACACGGATCAAAGGTTTGGTCCCCTCCCCTCCCTACATCATCATTATTTATGGGGACACTTAGATGTAATCGTAGTTTTGTATGTGTGTGTGTGCGTGTATGTGTGTGTGTTATTTATGGGTTTAATTATGTTACTCGAAAAGCACTAACAAAAAAGAAGAAATCTTTGTTTTGTTCTGAAAGGAAATCAATGTTGTAAGTAAATCCACTTTCCAAAGTCTGTTTCAAAATTAAGAAAGAAATGGATTCCCCTGACGAGAATAAAGACCACTGCTCCTGTAGAGACGGAATCTATGGAGGACTATATATCTACATACTAGGTCTATGTATAAAGACAAACAGTGAGAAATAATGAAATAATATTGAAGCCCCATAAGAACAAAGACGAGGCAAATACAAAGGAAAAAGACAGAACAAAAAATCTTGGGACACCTAAGGAATCGAACTCACGAACTCAGTGTCAACGCCCATCGCCTCGCCATGTAAAGAGAACTTACTACTAGTAGTAGTACTACCAACCAAGAAATGAAGTTAGCTTTGGTTGGTAGTGCTCTCTTTTCATGGCAAGGTGATGAGTGCTGATGCAGAGGTCACGAGTTCGATTTTGTTTGTGCCCAAAGATTGTATTCCTTTTTGTATTTGTCTCGTATCTGTTTCTATGGGGCTTTCATATTATTTCATGTCTTGTTCATCGCTTATGTATCTAACTTTCTTTTTGTTGATTCTGAATTCAAGTGTCCAGCATAATATTTGTCTTGAAATTCCACTTTATGAGAATATTATTTTACATGTAGTAACATTCTTGTTTGATTGAGAACTACCGCATGTTGACTGGTTGACAAATTTTCTTTAACATTGTGAAAGATCACCTTCTTTTTTTTTATCAGTTGTAATTTATATTGTGTCTCATCTGGGTGAACTGACTTTGTTATTTTCATTAATAATGATAATTATGATTTCAAGCCATGAAGTTCACTTTGTTCCTTCTGCATTAATGAGAGAAGGAAAATTTTTACTTTTGCATTAGTGAGAGAAGGAAAATCTTACTCTTGTATTAATGAGGTTATCACAGTATTGCTACATTGTTATCAGATGTTTTTCTTTATCTTTTTAAAAAATATTTTCTCTTGGTGTACAAAAACATGTAGGCATTCAAGTTATCACTTTTACTACTTAGTACTATCAGATGCAAGATTAGCAATCACCGTGTCCTACTTTGCTAAGTGAAAGAACGTACAAAGAAGTTATGGCAATCTTTTTGGAAGCAGTTAAATTTAAAACAGTTTCAGATAGACACAATGCAAAGGCAGAATTCAGTCATAACTGAGATAAAAACAATGACTTATGTCTTTCAACCACTGATGCTCACAAAAACAAAAACAAAAACAATTTGCACTTAGCTTCATCCTCAGAGAATACAAAATTAAATTAAAACATGGACAAGAAAATTTTGCACAAGTAATTGTACTTTATTCTGTCTATCTGTTTCAGCAAGAATCTAAATGTATTGTAATTGTACAAGTATATACAAATTGTTGTCACCATATCAATAATATATTCACTACAGCCTCCAAAATGAGATTAGAATATACATGGTAATGTATCTAATCAACTTTCCTTCAAGCTTTCACTATATCACGAGGGAAGCATTAAAATTTAAAAAAGAAAATACATGAAAGCACAACACCCAAATGAAAAAGCTCATTATTTGACAAGGGAGAGAGACATCCAAGACAAACTGAAACAAACCAAGCTAGACAGTCTAAAGGAATATCTTTAAAACCATAATGATTTTGTACCATGTAAAGTGACAACTTTGGGTGGTTCGATTGCAGAGGGATGGTAGTAAAACAATAATGGATTAAGTCTAAACATGATTTAAGCTAATTTTTCCTATATTGGACTTTCTTACCAAGGAAATGTCCAACCTTGGAGGTCACAAATTTATCCAACGGAGGTCAAAATTTGAATAATCACACCCCTTATCATCATTCTAGGTCTCAAAATCTAGATCCAGATTGTATAAATATATCTAGATCTAGTCTACCTTCCAGATCTTCATACAAATTTTACTCAATGTTACGGTAAGCGGACCGGTGATAGGGTCGTGAGTTCAGAAGACTGCTGATTGAAATATCATCTGGCCAGTTTTTTCCTCTTTGACACCACTAATGGGGTGTAAGTAATCTTCAGACAAACTCATGAAACAAACTACAAGAATTTTCAAATATAGATCTACTAGAAATAATGTTTTTCATGACAAAGTCCGCAAATAAAGTGACAAAAAATATAACAAAAAAAACACAAGACTTGCAAATACTTTGAAAAATGCCACTCACAATTTCCTTCTGTATTTCCATTAAAATTCTAGAGAAAAACAACAATTCAATACAAAAGCTTTGATATTTGGATTAAGTCTTGCAAAATATTTTGGTGTCACAAATTGTGTTTCTGTCCAAGTCAATACAAAGGTATGATTCATAAAAAAAAAATCAATAAAATACTACAACAATTGCTTGGCTGTCCTTGAATTATCAACCAAAAAAATTAAACAGGATTTTCAGTTACTGAAAAAATTAAGTAAACTCAAGCTGTCATACTCAATGTCATTTAAATGTTATACTTATTTCATTGGGCCAACTCTTAAATTAAATCATACATCATACACATGCAAAAGAAAAGAAGACAAAATCTGAATTAAAGAAATAAAATGTCAATCTATGCAAACATGGCACAGTACATGCAATAACTTTAATCAATTAATCAGAGGGAACATTTTCTTTCAGGTCATCGGGTGCTTTCTGATACCATTCTGTCCAGGAGCCATCATATATTGCAACATCCTCCTTTCCACACTCATATGCAGCAAGGGCTAGTAGACAGGCTGAAATGCCTGAAAAATAAATACAATGAGACGATAAACAAAAAGAGTGCATGTTAAATGTTTTAAACATATAGGAAAGTATAGACATAATGAAATAAAATATTTATAACCATGAGCAAATCCAAGTACATTTTTTTTAATGGTAGACAATCAGAAACGAAGTATTCACTTCAATTTATTCTGAATGTAACTGATAAACGAATTTAATTTATATAACATTATTAATTGTTTCGTTACATGCTAGTTCATTCACATGCACTGTAAAATGGACAGGGTGTTAAGCTTAAAATTTTACTGTAATTCTCAACTCTTAGCTTTAGATCGAAATAGGTTGTGTAACTTTTTGCACAGAATTTGTTTTCATAGAAACCAGCTGCTAGTCAGTCACAGGTGGCAAGACATCTAGTACAGTCTTGACAGAGATGACTGAATTACTTGCTTCAATGAATGACTATTCAGGGCATGGTCACTGGCAGAAGGTAGTAAACGCGTTCCTACCCTTGTGCCAGATAATTTGACCTATTTTCAATCAAGCGTAACAATAACATCATTATTTATTATGATAAAGACTTCGACTTATACCCTTATACCCAGGGAAGGGCCAATCAGTTTTTTCAGTTGTATTTGGAACACTTTTTTAGTCTGTGGGTCCTGTAATAACTTAGTGTTGTATTTAAAGCCAGTTTTGTCAAATTTCATTTTGTAGTTCTTTAACTTCAATCGAAAGGTCCCTACTAGTAAATGATGATCAAAGCCAACGTCTGCACCTCTCTCATTTCAAACATCTAGCATGGATCTTCTAAACCTACTGCCAATGCAGATGTGATCAATTTGATTCTCGGTCTGATGATCTGGAGACACCCAGGTAACCTTGTGTACTCTTTTATGCGGGAACATGCTTTCCCAACCACAAGCCCATTGAACAGGCAAAAGTCACTGAATAATTTTCCATTTTCATTTCTTACTCCAAGACCTTTTTGCCTAAACAATGTTCTCTGCCAGTGTTGTCGCTTCCGATTTTAGCATTTAGGTCGTCCATCAGGATCAAGATCTCTTTCTTTGCTTTTTGATATATCACATCTTGCAACTGTTTATAAAATTCTTCTTTCTGTTTGTCCTCTGCTTCATTCGTTGGTGCATAACATTGGATCATCAAAATTTTCAGTGATTTTGTGAAGAATCTGGCCGTGATTATTCTAACAACAATTTAGCTGCTGCTGGTGAAATCATTATACCAATTCTCTCAGTGTGGGAGACACCTTCCTGTTGGTGTCCAGAGTAATTGAGAAGTTCTCCTGTGGTGAGGCTAAGTTGCCCTGCCTCAGTCTATCTTGTTTCACAAAGATCCAAAACTGCTAGGTTGTGTGACCGTCTTCCACGTGCCCAATTTTGTGTTTGTCCAGGGTGAGAGTAGGAGCCATCGGCACGCCAGCTTCCTTTTCGGCTTTTACTGGAACGTTTCACACTTAGTCCTAGTGGACTGCCTACCTTTCCCAAGACTTGGCGTTGTGATTTTCCTCTTGGAGTTTCTGTAACGTCTTTGTTTTATGGGAGGGGTTGTTAGCCCTTTGCCAACCCCCATCCTGGAGAGCCGGGATTGAATTTGGAGATTCACTCCTAGACAGGTTGTCATCCTGACCTTACGAGTTCTGTCTACCCAATATGTCCATATTAGTCTGACCTCTACCCTTTGATCTGTTCAGCTTGGGTGACCCTGTCAGAAACTTAAGCTCCATGCTGGCATAGCTCTCCGGGTTGCTGAGGCATGCAAGCAACACCCCGACAAAAATGGACTTAATAATAAAGAGGAGTGGTTTTATGCTTTATTACTTATGAACTTATGATAGAGGACATTTTCAGCTTTACAATGATGTAAATATTTCTTCTATTGTTTTCTAAGCAAATTCATGGTCTCCCACTAAACGTGTAATACATAATACTTAATAAACAAGTAAAACATCTAAATAAATTGAGTTGGAAAATAGCAACAACAAAAAAAGACTCCTATCGCAAACCAAGAGATATGATATAATCAGGAAAGATAACGTTTAATTGTTCATAATAATCAGCATTTCCATGTCATACCATTTTTATACTAATATTAATAAACATATCATAAACATTGTTGGACACACGTGTCTGACATGACTGCAGCAAACAGGGCCTTTTGGTCATCATGAACTGACATGACAACAATGAGTTAAAGGTCACCTTGAATCTACAGCTAACTGGGTGAGCTTTTCACTAACCTACAGGACAGGCATTGCGCATCTTGAATGCCATTCCATGACCAGGTCCAAGGCGAAATATCTTTAATTTTAAAATTTGTCTCTAGAGATTTCTGGCAGCATGAAAAATTTGTTTTTACATTTTTTATAATCAGCTATTCTTTAGAATCACTGAAACCCAACCTACCTGAACCACATGTTGCTATAATTGGCTTGTTCAAATCAATTCTACCATCTGTAAACAATTTCTTCAACTCATCAACACTTTTCAAGGTACGATCCTCAATGTTTAAGGTGTCCATGAAGGGGATGTTGGATGACTTGGGAATTTTGCCTGACTTGATATCTGGACAGGATGGAAATAAATATCCAACGCTTTTATTTTCAAAGAAGGATCCAGACAAAAGTTTTATCATTGCTGGTTATTGCTGATTATCGAGTACAATAATTTTCCAAACTCACATACTGATGAGATCAAGCCATTGGAGGCGTACTAAAACAGAAATGTTGTGAGTTTGTAATCACGAGGACACTGGTTCAAACCCCATGGCTGACCAAGGTGTTTTATCACAAAATTATACTCTTAGCAAAGGTATTTTACTACGTTTCCTCGCTTGACTCAAATGTGAAGAGATAGATCTTGTCAGAGTGTTAGTTTGAAGCATCTAATTTGCTGCTGTACCAGTACTGTATGCTCCCGAGGGAGTTGAGAAGGACTTTGAATGAAATGGCCTCCTGGGGATAAATGATGTACAGTCGGTGAGCCTTCACTCATTCGGGGATACAGACTACATACTAAATATCCATCTTTATCATGTTTATCTGATCATAGCTTAGAGAGCATAAAAAAGTGTAAATATACAGCACAAACATTTCACTTTGTAGGTAGAACTAGTCATCAAATGATAAAATAACGAGAAAGAGAATGGTCGACGACAGATTGGGGGGGGGGGGGGGGGGGGGGGGGGGGGGACTGAGGAAGGGGGTGGGGAGGGGTGGGGAACGGGGAAAAGAGGAAGCTCAATACATCTGAGGATGACTATCTAGTTCCTTCTTCAAAAAAAGTCAGCAGACCACTCTATAGTGTAGTATGGAAAAATCTCTGCTGGAACTCACAACGAAGGAAAAATTCAGGATTTCTAAATAGACCAGGAAACAAGAAAAGTAGGTGGAAATGAAAAAGAAGTCAGTTGATCTGAAATGCCTTGGAGGAAAACATACAGGAAAGGAATATACACAGAGTGAATATGAAAAAACAAAATACCTTTTCACAATGGAGAAGAATGTTTGTAGAAAAGATTTGAATTCGTTTCATTTAAATTTACCGCATCCACCATTGTGGTGATCTCAGGGTGAATTAAGAGGAAACAAAAAGATGAAAAACAAGTGAAAGAAGGAAGGGAAAGAAATAGGACTTACAAGCAGCGCCTGCCAACCACCCAAAATAATTTTAAGTGTTCATACAAAAATAAGAAATATTGTTTCATGTGTTGTACAAAGGCTAAGGGAGTTAACCCTGACAGAAAACATGGAACATTAGGGCAATAAATGGAAAAGAGTTAGAATTAGCTGAAGAAATGGAAAAATTCAAAGTAGATATTTTGGCTATTACAGAAACAAAGAAAAAAGGACAAGGAATAGAAAATGTAGGAGCGAATCATATTTTAATCTTCTCAGGAGTAGATGTCAAAGATAGAGATAGAGCAGGAGTACGCCTCCTAGTGCATAAAAGGCATGAAAAACTACTAGAAAATTGGAAATTTATAAGCCCACGGCTATTACAGGTAAATATTAAACCAAAAGGATGAGAAATTAAATTATTAGTAGATTATGGACCAAACGAAGACGCAACTAAAGAAGTAAAAGATATCTTCGAAAAACGATTTACAAATAGCTGCAGAGAATCTTAAATCCAAACAGGAAATAATGCCTTTAGGAGATTTAAACGCTAGAGTAGGCAACAATGTAGAAACGTCAGGAGGAGTAATAGGTAAAGAAGGAGAGACAACAACTTCTCCAAATGGAGAGAGACATAGATTTTTGCCAAAAGAATAACATGAAAATAGCCAACACCTTTTTTCCTCATAAAGATATCCACAAATATACAGGAGTAAATGAAGACAGGTGTGAAAAGTCAATGATAAATTACATAATAGTTAGCAGCTCCTTTTTTACAGTACATTGGATGCAAGAGTAAACAGAGGAGCAGAAATATTTAGTGATCATCACTTAGTGATTGCCAAAATGAGATTACTCATTGAGGAAAACAAACAGAAAAGGAAAGAGAAGAAAGCTACTAAACTCAAAATAAAGGAATTAAATAAACCAGTAGTAAAACAGGTATATCAATTTAGGATAAAAAGATTTATCTGTGAAAGACAAATGGATCTGAATAATAGCACAATAGAAGAAAAGTGGCACTGCAGATGTATAAAGAAACGCTCCTCAGTTGTACTGAAGAGGTCTGTGATAGGAAGCAAATTAAAGGAGATCGGAAAAGAATAGCATGGTGGAATGAGAATGTCAGGACTAAGATCAAAGAAAAGAAGGATGCCTGGAAGAAATACTTGCAAACAAAGAAACCAGAGGTTAGGATAGATTACATGAATAAAAGAACTATCGCCAAAGAGGAAGTGAGGAAAGTAAAACAGGAACATTGGGAAGAGTTTGGACAAAGACTCCAAGAAAGCTATCAAGGAAATCAAAAGCTGTTCTGGGGGCCAATGAAGAGCATGAGAAAGACTAAAGCATGCCCAATACGACAAATTAAGAATGCCAAAGGAGAAATAATGAAAGAAGACAGCGAAATCATGGCAACATGGAGAAAGCATTTTCACCAATTACATAATCCATCCAGAACGTATGAAACAAGGAGTAAAGATCTGGCAAACTGACACACAAAAATGTGATATATAGGCCTTAGAAAAATCAAGACTCTACTCTTGATTACCCAAAGCTCAGCGCTCAACACTGAGAATGACTTTACCTAAAACTGACACATTTCTTATTCTTACACTTACACAGCAATCACATTCAGATATCAAGACAGGGAGTCAGTGATCCTTGGAAAAAGTACAAATGTAATGCCATTCTTTATATTCAGTTTCAGCATCTTTATAATACACATGTTGTTACATCACAATACGTGCATGAAATGAATTCATTTGAGATGTATGCTCCAAGGACCAGTTATGGACATATGATATGAGAAAATAAAAAGATTCAATTTTGGCCAAATACGTAAGATTTCTGTCATGCAACAATTGCAAAAGTTAAGCGAAAATAAGGGTATAGGGCTTTAATTCAATGAGAAAGCAAGAGAGAGGGAACATGGAGAGTGTGAGAGAGAGAGAGAGAGAGAGAGAGAGAGAGAGAGAGAGAGAGAGAGAGAGAGAGAGAGAGAGAGAGAGAGAGAGAGAGAGAGAGAGAGAGAGAGAGAGAGAGAGAGAGAGAGAGAGAGAGAGAGGGAGGGAGGGGGAGGGAGGGAGGGAGGGAGGGAGGGAGGGAGGGAGGGAGGGAGGGAGGGAGAGAGAGAGAGAGAGAGAGAGAGAGAGAGAGAGAGAGAGAGAGAGAGAGAGAGAGAGACAGAGACAGAGACAGAGACAGAGACAGAGAGACAGAGACAGAGACAGTGAGAGACAGAGACAGAGAGAAAATCAAAACAATGACTGATTGACACATAAATGTAGGGACACACAAAGACACGATAAGAAAAAGTGAGCCAACCTGAGGACACACGAGAAAAAAGCCCATGATGGAAAGTAGAATTTGTTCCACTTATCATCCACGTTTTCTATTTCTCTTGGGCATTTTAACAAATATTTAAAGTTAAGACTTTTAAGTCTTGAAATTCAGCATTTTTGTTCCCTGTTCTTAGAAAGAAATGCCTAAAAGACTAATAAGCAGACATTTTTCCAAATTCACTACAACATAGCTGCCAACCTTTTCAAACCTAAAAACAGACTCTGACCATGCAAACTAAATTATCTTACGTGACGGTCTATGATATTTCAGAAATCATGAATAATTTAGCCTGAAATCCCTTTAACCTTAAGGAAACGTTGGCCTTTCTAATGAAGTGCGACGGTAGTTTTACGAACTCAGAATGGTGTCTTCAGACTATCAACCCAAGTTCTCCAAGTCTCTGCCGTTAACAAAGGAACTCTTTATTTTTTTAAACAGTTAAACCTCACATACATACTTTTCAAGGTTAATACAGACTTACAGACGTAAAGCCAAAAAACGTACTAAATACGTTTTTTACATAGTGGTTGGCGGGTATGCAACAAAGATTCACCATGATAATTCTTTTCCTTATCAATTTTTCATTAAAATTGCTTGAGTGCTAGAAACTTTCAATAAAAAATATGGTTCAAACAGTAACTTATCCCTCTAGTGCCTAAGCTCATTTCCCATATTGCGAAAATTATGAAACTTACAAGACAAATAGATAAAGGTCCAAAAAGGACAAAAAAGCTTTGTTTCAACGAATTTGATTTTTAATTTGGCATGAAATAAATGGATCATATATGATACATTGGGCATTTAAAGAAGTGAAAGAAAGCAATGATGTATCAAATATGATACACTGAATGACATCTCTATGTGTGGAAAGACACGAAACTCTTTCTGTCCTTGTTGAGACACAGATGTACATGGCATTTCATACATCTCACAAATGAAATTTTATGACACGCGGCCATTTTGCAGCTACCTCTGGTGGTCAACTCTGGTAAATGTCCGATTGCATTTTGGCCAACTTCGTTCATTGGTGGATGTTCACTAGCAGTAATTTTCTTTGTTGGACGAGGTATGTGCGATGGGCGTCCAGGAAGTCTGGCAACACTGACCAGACAATGGGCAATCTTACCGTGAAAATCACTCAGCTGCATAGTGCACCTTGATAAATCTTGAGGTCATGGAGTACACCATCACTGCCCGCTCGAACCCAAATTTAAAACCCCATCTTTTGGTTTATTTCTTATAAACTGTTTGATCTCAGACCGTCCTTTGAACCCCACTATGATTTCATCGCCGCTCTGATCTTGAACTGGTGTTATTTTTTCAAAATTTTGTCTGAGTGCACTTATCCAAGGCACCAGTTTCCACACTTTGTCTGTCATCTTTTCATCATTACTTACACGATCTTCTTCAACAAAATGAATATGTCATGCCAGCATCTCGAATCTTCTTGACATTTCATCTGCCACAGGCCCAATAAGCTCTGACACAATGACCTGTCATGAGCCCCATCCTTAAATACAGACCAATAAAAAGTTCTATTTCTGTTTTAGTTGTTTTCAATTCCATTCCACTCTTGGACATAGTGTAGAGATTCGTCTGAAGTTCCATATTCTCCAGCATGTTATCAGGTATTGAGATCTAAAAATACTGATACTGTGATTTCAGTCCACTAGCAGGGATTTCTTCACAATTTGTGTTAGAATCTTTTTGTCTATCAGCTCTTCCGCTTCCATTCTTCTGGTTATCCTTTACCTTATGACAGCCAGAGGCAAATCGTCATCATCATCACTCTCTGGGCAACTCTTGTTGCAGTTGTTACTTTTCCCTTGCTGATGGAGGGCCGACATGATTGTTATCTAAATCCGATGCATCTGACGAATTTGGTAGATATTGATCATCTGATGTGTCATAATCACTATCATCTCATGTGTTATAATCACCATCATCAGGACCAATAGCGTCTAATATGTTGTTGATTTAATCAAATTCATAGTTTCTCTCCATCCTGAAAAGGAGAACAGCAAACAAAAACGTTGTAGATCTATACCATGAAACTAACTTTGAAACAAAGGTATCATTATTTCATAAAAAAAAAAATATATACAGCAATGCCCATTGTATCATAAATGATACACTTATTCCTATACCCGTTTAATGCCCAGCGTATCAAATATGATACACAGGAAACAACCTCACCCCACTGTATCGTATATATGATACACACAAATGTCAAAGGCATAAAATAGCATCATTGAATGATATAACATATTCAAACTTATTATGATTAGTAAGAATAGGTCTAAAACATCATGAAAAGAGTCATTATTGCCAAATGTTGCCTTACCTGACTTTGATGTTGATGGATATGTTGTACAAATGAGGAGACATAAACAGGAAGTTGGCCGCAAATTGAAAAACAGTGTCCCTCCACAAAAGAAGCAATGTTTGGCAGTTCAGAATGGAAGGAATCAATGTATAATTACAACATATCGTTTTAAACATGCTTAAATGTACCTTAAAATCAACTCGAATTTTGATGATCATATATGATACGTTGGGCACTACTAATATTAATACATCATGTATGCCTTCATCAATCTAACTACAAGATTTGTATGTAAAAATCCTAGCACCACTTTAAGCTTATTATATTATTCTTCAGTTTTCAACAGAAAGAGGGAAGAAACTGAGCATCAGATGGGAGTGAATTACTGTATTTTGTATTTTAACCCTCTAGTGTTTAACGACAATTACGTACCAACAAGAATGGGCATGAGGATTTTCCTAATTGTCCTGCAGTTATGAGCCAATTACCTGCATTGATGTAACCATGATTTCAGTGCAGGGACGTTTGTTTTTTCTTTCTTTTTTGTGTTGTTTTGAACTTAAGCATTGAAAATAATCTCCTTCATCAAAAATGGTTGATTTCTTTTTTAAGGGGTTCATAAATTGTTTATCTTTTTGCTATTCCTTAGACATATCTCTCATTCTTAGTATTATTTTGAAGTCAGAATAAGATGAAAATAACAAAAGCCTCTCATAAAATAAATACCTTCGATATTATGCATTTGGAAACACAAAAAGAAGCACTGAAACTAAAATCAACACAATAACGATAGATCGGTCATGTGTTTTTAACCTTTTAGATTGTCTGATAGAGGATGGAAAAAATGCAAAGCCAGACACGTCCAGTCTTACCAATAACACTATAAAAAATCACTCTTTCATATAAAAGGTTTAATACAAAACTATAAAACATCACTTCAGATTAAAAGTACAAAATATTGAATTTTTACTGCAGAAGAAAATTAAACCAGTCAAAGTCAGATGAGAAACCAAACGGGCTCTTCAGAATTTACCTGCACGGGGTTCGGGGGCTTCTCCCTTGAATCGGCCAGCAGGTCTTCCATCCACTAGGAAATACTCCGAGCTCTTGATGTTGTTTTCGACATCTGAAAATGATTTTACAAGGTGCGGATTGAACTTTGCATTGAATTTCTCTTGCTTAAAAGTCGTGAGCTCTGCAGTGACCGGTGCTCCTTCAGATGTCCACTTTGGCAATCCTCCCTCAAGCACAGAAATGTTATTATGGCCAAAGATGCGAAAAGTCCACCACACTCTCTGGGCAGAAAAAATGGCAAACTGAGGGTTGTTGTCATACACAATGACATGAGTATCATTGTTGATTCCAAGATTGCCAACATAGTTTTCAAAGATGTCAGAGGACGGAATCATGTGAGACAGGTCAGAGGATGTATCAGCACAATCATCTATGTCGAAGAATTGAGAACCAGGAATGTGCTGCTCCTTGAATTCTTGAGCAGCTTTTCTTCCTGTATTTGGCAGATGCCATGAGGCATCGAGAATTCTGTGATTTGAAGCTTTTGATTCAAGTAAATTTCTCAACCACTGAGTGGTTACAAGTGCAGATGCCCTGGCTCTTTGCATTGTTCTTTAAAACTGAAAGATAATACAACAAAAAATCAAAACATATTATTATTTTATCAAACAGAAACATAATATATTGGGTAAAATACATGTAATATTATTATATTAGAACTAAATGGATGATCGCTTTGAAACGCCTTAATGTTTTGAGACTAGTACTAGTATTATGGTAAAGCGCGTATATATAAGTAAAAAATATGAATATAATGCTCAGGCATTTTGTAAGTAAACATTGTCAAACTCCAAATGACCCTGGCGAAAATCGGTAGTACCACAGTACCAGCTTCAGTTTGACTAAGACCTGCAACAAACTAGTGTCTTATCCAGGAAGCCATGTACTTTCATCTTTTCTACTTCACGCTATAGAAACCAGGATACAGTCTAGCTCTACAAACCATAACAAGCTTGAAGAAACTATTTATAGAAGATTACAAGTTCAAGTTTTTTTTTTTTTCATTTCAAGGATTTTTCTCCACTAAATTTTGTTTTTGTATTGGTTTTTGTTTTGTTCTGTTTTGTTTTATTTGTTTTTTTGGTGTGAGCTGAAAGGAAAAATGATGTAACATACATACTTAAGTTTTCATGAATGGTTTATGATTGAAAACTCTATTCAATGTTCCATGATATAAAGCCTGAATATGCTCTTCATCGTTGCTCATTACTCTAACACAATATTAGCTTTATTACCTTACTTTCAATGTTCAAAAAACAATTATAAGACAAGACATTTTATAAGCATATCTTATGACGACGCTAATGAGCCTGATGAGTCCCGTTAAAGACCTCTATGTGTTTTAAGATACAAAGAAGTAAAATACAGTGTAACATTGCCTTCACATATTTTGTGTGCATAATTTTGAGGGATCCCCCGTGTGGGTAACAGAGTCCCTCAACAGAGAGGGTGCAAGAATATGCCCAACGTGATGCCAGTGTGTCATATGAGGCGACTAAATGGTGAATTAGGTAGTGGCTTCCGACACCGCGCCGACTGGTCCTCCAGGTTGGGGATTGGCGTGGGGCTAACAACCCCTCCTATAAAAAGAAAATTGTTACAGAAACATGAACGCAGAGAAACGAAAACACTACCTTGGGAGAAAACGGAGTACCTGTTACAGAACGGATGACGTTCAGTGGCAAAAGCCGAAAGGAAGGTATTGGACCGAGGCTTCCATCTTCAAAAGAATTCTCTCTGGATTGTGTCG
Source organism: Doris montereyensis (assembly GCA_037039925.1). Lineage (NCBI taxonomy): Eukaryota > Metazoa > Mollusca > Gastropoda > Nudibranchia > Dorididae > Doris > Doris montereyensis. The sequence goes on along the minus strand of JAXRKP010001375.1, from coordinate 112,691 downwards.
TGGAATGTGCGAACCTTGTAGGAAGCAGGCAAGTGTAAGCAGGCTATCGAAGAGAAGCACCATAACAAGCTGCACATACTGGGAATTGCAGAATCCTACTGGATACAATTTGGACAGAAACACCTCCAAACAGAACAAATTTTATATTCTGGAAAGACCAAGGATCACACCGAAAAGGAGTTGCTCTCATCTCACGTAAAGCAGCACAGAAAACATTTAAAAGGATGGGAAGCCCATGGCTCGAGGATCATCATGGCGTCATTTTCATCAAGAAACAAGAGGATCAACATCAACATAGTGCAAATCTACGTGCCGACAAATGATACAGGTGATGACAAGAAAGATGAGTTCTACAACCGGTTACAGGGAATGATAGCAAAGCTACCCTCTAGAGATGTCAATATCGTGATGGGAGATGTTAATGCAAAAGTAGGAACAGACAACACCGGATATGAAGAAATAACGGGCAAACATGGAATGGGAGAGATAAATGACAATGGAGAAATGTTTGCAAATATGTGCTCCTTCCATGGATTGGTTACTGGCAGTACCATTTTTCCACACAAGAAGAGCCATAAGGCCACTTGGGTATCACCGGATGGAAACAGAAAATCAAATTGACCATTTCTGTATATCTCATTAATTTAGCCGCTCTTTGGAAAATGTTTGAGTTCTCAGAGGCGCAGATATAGGACCAGACCACTATGTACTCATGGCAGTGTTGAAACTAAGCCTTAGGAAATACAACAACAGAGATGGTTTCAGGCAACCAAAATTCCAAGTCACACTCTGTGTGAGTGCGAAGAAATTTTAGGAAAAATGAACTACAAACACAAGGAGTGGATTAGCAAAACATCCCTTGACAAAATAGCAGTCAGGAGGAGGAAGAAGGAAGCATGGAACAGCGGCAGGATAAGGATTGAAAAAGAAAAAGCTAGAAAGGAATATGTTGTAGCAACCACCGAGGTAAAAAAAGTATAAAGATGAACACAGACAAGTTTGTCATGGAACTTGCAGAAAGAGCCGAAAAAGCTGCACAGAGTGGACATACATGGATATTATACCAAACAGCAAAACTGTTACCAGGTAAAGGCCGGCCAACAACCACGCCAGTGAAGGATATAAACGGTAATCCCATTTTTGACAAGGAGGAAGCACAGAAAAGACGATGGGTGGAACATTTTGAACATCTACTAAACAGACCACCCCGGAAAACCCGCCAGACATCATGCCTGCAAGAAGAGATCTCTCTATCAGCTGTGGACCACAAACACGAGTAGAGATTACAAAGGCTATAGCTAAATTACATTCAAACAAACTAGAGGCATTGAAGACAGACATATCTACAACAGTCAATATTTTACATGGATTGTTTGAAAAGGTGTGGAATGAAGAGCAGTTCCCAGTAGATTGGAAAGAAGAACATCTTGTAAAACTTCCAAAGAAAGGAGATCTTAGCAACTGCAATAATTACAGATGAATAACTCTCCTCTCCATCCCAAGTAAAATTTTGAATAGAGTTTCATTAGAAAGAAGCAAGGATGCAACAGATGAACACCTCAGAGACCAGCAGGCAGGCCTCTGGAAAAGCCGCTCTTGTACAGACCAGATTGCAACCTTAAGAATCATCATTGGACAATGTGTTGAATGGAACTCATGACATTGTTGATAGGGCCACCTTATGGGAAATCATGAGGCACCATGCTATACCCCAGAAAAAAGTCAACCTAACAAAAGATGTATAATGGAATTAATTGCAAGATTTTACATGATGGACAACTCACTGACAGCTTTGAGATACAAAAACAGGTATAAGACAATTTTCCTACTATCACCATTCCTCTTTATTCTAGCAATTGGCTGGCTTATGAAAGGAATAACAGCAGGAAGAAGAAATGGCATTTAATGGACACTCTGAACCCATATAGATGATCTTGATTTTGTAGATGACCTGGCACCATTATCACACAACAATCAGCAGATGCAGAGTAAAATGACAAGTCTTTCAGAATTGTCCAATTCTATTGACCTCAGATTACATCCCGAAAAAATCAAAGATACTTAAAGTGAAAACAGCAAGCTCTGAACCAATCACTATGGACAGTGAGCCTCTGTAAGTAGAGGACAAATGTACCTGTCTTGGTAGTGTAGTAGATAATGTAGGGAGAACAACAGCAGATATCAAGACAAAAACAGGAAAATCAAAAACAGCATTCGGGGAACTTAAACAGGATCTGGAAGGACGCACCATCACCACCAAAACAAAGATAAGACTTTTTAACTCCAATGACAAATCGGTATTGTTATATGGATGTGAGATCTGAGTGGAAAACTTCAGAGCTTGTCAACATTTGCCTTAGGAAAGTACTATGGATTCAGTGGTCAGATAAATTCCAAAATGAAACACTCTGGGGAAAAACAGCGCAGATCCCAAAAGTAGAAGAAATGGGACAGCGGAGATGGAGATGGATAGGACACACTCTCAGAAAACCTCAGAGAAGTACTACAAGATATGCCCTTCAGTGGAATCCACAGGGACAGAGGTTGGGGAAGGTCACGATTAAAGGCTAGTGGAAGAGGACTTGAGGAGAGGGGGTCTTTTGTGGAGGGACTTATCAAGAGTTTCCAAACATAGGAATAAGTGGAAGTCTGTGTTCGTGGCCTTTAACCTGGTATAGGGTGAAAAGGCAATGATGATGATGATGATGATGAATTTTGAGGGATATTTTTTATAGCTCTTTTGCTTCTATCTTTATGTAATATAGACAAGACAAGAAGTCCAAATGAGAGAAATATACCATGGATTTTATCATCCCTTGAAAGATCTTCCTTTGAAAGATTCTGCATGGTGGGAACCCCACAAAAAAATTAAATATATTCATTTCCATTTAAATTTTCCTTTTGCTTTTTTTCTGTCTGTTTCTATTTCTTTATTCATCTAGAGGACAGGAAAACTTTGCTTCACATCCAAAGTTCGATACGAGTTCACTGGGTAGTTATGTGTGTAACACATATACCTACTTTAGAGCCTGATCTAGTAACTATTAGTTACAAGTACAGTACATGTAGTAGCGATCTAAAAACCCACCCCTTTTGACAGCCTGCTGATTGTTGTTTCATCAAGATCAAATTGCCTTCCTATTCATGTGAAATCTAACCTTCATCCGGACTTTTCTTCTTTTTCAAAAGCAAAGATAATTTCGATTTTCTTTGCTATAGAGAGACAGAGAGACTTTCCCCTTTGGTGCCATGGTTCATCAAAATCCTTTAGAAATGTTGTTGTTGCGTCAGGTGATAAGCAATGACTGAATGTTTCTCAAGTTGTTTATTAAACCAATTCAATCTCACGTACATACAAAATATACAAAGATTGACGCACAAAAAAAGGCTATGACCATGCTGAAATCTAATTCATACGCAACCTGTCAATTATGTAATAAACGTCTATTGAGGGACAGGTCAACCTTGCAAAGGGCAGAACTTTATGTTGCCAATGGCCTGGCAAGTATGCAACAAATCAATGAGAATTTCATCACTCACTTACATCGCATTGGTTGGGGACACATTTTGATTTGATTGACAGCGAATAACCTCAATTGTGTACATTATGTGAGTTAAGGAATGATAAATTTAAAAACCATTCTTCATTGTGCCTACACAACACATTGTGCATTGGGATATATCCTAATACAGTAGAACATGGATATAGCGGGACTTTCCGGTCCAGAAGAAAAACGCCATGTTCCCGCTACAGGCGTACAAAGGAGACTACCAAAAAAATTAAAAAGTAGCAAAATTACCTCCTTCTTTATGAAGAACACCGTGACCCATAGGCCTAGATAGACTTCTGTGATTCAATTACTTTGTTTCTTGTTGTTTCCTGTGTTGTTTTTTGTTGTCTTTGTTTTGTTTTTTTTGTTTTTTGTTTTTTGTTGTTTTTTATTTATTTATTTTAACTCTAATTAGCAACGACTGTAAGATGTACCCCTTCCTCCCCCACATCGTCTTATGGGTTCGGGGGAATCACATCTACACACACTACACACAGACACCTACACACACATACACACACACACAGACAACTCCTCACACATTTAAAAATCTCGATTACATTCTTCGTTACAATGTACGGTAACACATTTCCACACGGTCACAATGTTAAACTCTCACTCATCACTTAGCGGTGGCCTAGCTAGTACAATTCCACGCGTTAATCCCAATGACTCTCACTCATCACTTAGCCTACACAGCTGACTGGCCAGTTTGAGCCTGACTATGCGAGGCTTACTCTCTACTAAAAGAAAAAAATAATGAAAGAAAGAAAAACGCTGCTCTATTTTTTATCCAAAGCCCTGCTGTATCCGACTTCGGGCCTTTCCCTCTCCCGTTAAATCCAAGCACAGGTAATAGAGTTTACATAGAGAAAAAAAGGGGGATTGCCGTAGGGGTGGTCCCGCTGTAGGGGTGCCCCTATGGGTGAGTTCTAGTTCTACTGTACTAATACGATGAAGGATTAGAGTGAAAAGAGTCAACATGCTGTTGACTTTTATATTGTTCAGTTTTAGTTTTACTAAAAGAAGTGTGCTTCGGTAGAGTTTATCTAAAACACCAGAAACCACATTACCCCCATACTTAGGTCTCAGCACTGGTTGCCTGTGAATACAAGAATTGACTACAAACTTGCCTGTTTTGCCTACAACTACAAATGCATCAATGATCTTGCCCCTGATTATTTGAGCTCTCTTGTTCGTATTCATGTGCCACCCACAACACTCAGATCATCAGCAAGCATCACTCTTGAGAACAATTTTTCACAATCTTATTTCTGACAAAGCCTTCTCACAGGCTACTCCTCGGGTATGAAACTCCTTATCATCAACAAATCTCCTTTGTACAACTCTTTTAAGAAAAATCTCAAAACGGAACTTTTTAGAGCTTCATATTAACAACTTTAAGATTGATCTTCTTTCTCCTCATCCCCAATTATGTCTAGCACCTTAGAGCATAATCATATACGGTATGGACTAAGTGCCCCATAGAAATGATTCAGCATTATTATTAACGTGATGTTGTGCTGTCTAGCAGGTAGACTTAGAAGACCTATATTAGACGGTGACCATTGTTCGTTAGGCCAGGTGGATGAAATTAGCACCTTGCTGTCTGGCAGGGACAGACAGTTCGCCATCAACACCTATTTAGAACAGCTGAGAAGCAGGGTTTGGTCATCTATTCTATACATCTGGTTTAATTGAAATGCATTCATATTTAAGACCTACGAAAAAAGACTTTTGTCTAAACAACTTTGAAAAGTTATGTGTCTGTTAAACATCGGGATGTTAGCAAGTCCGGGTGTGCTGTTAATGGGCCATTTTATATAGAAAAAAATGTTTCCTGAAATAACGTGGTTGTAGGCAGACTGGGGTGTTAGGTAACAGGTTCTTGGACTGCTACCACGCTGTTAAGCAGATAATAACCGTCATCATTGCAATTGTTATTCACTGAGACACGGTGAAAGAGGGAGAGAAGGAAGTGTGTGTGTAAAAATGGCATTGTTCAGTTTTAGTTAAAAGAAGCGTGCTTTGATAATACATCTTTTTGTATTGGTCATAAAAAATAAAAAAATATTGGGACTGAAGGATATATCATTATAATATATATATATATATATATATATATATATATATATATATATATATATATATATATATATATATATATATATATATATATATATATATATATATATATATATATATATATATATATGCTTATTATTCTTACGAATTGTTTACCCTTATGTGGACTCCACTAAATATTGTATCAAAGTTAATCCTTTCTCAACAAAGAAGTATTGAATTTTCATTTTGTTTTGTCGAATTTAAGTTTGCTTTGTTTTGTCTCCTTAAAATGTTGTTTCTGCTGAGGGATATGTCTTGATGCACAGAAGGATTAGGAGGGAAAAGAGTTGACATGCTGTTGATTCTTATATTGAAAATATGTGTCAAAAGAATAGATGGTCGTAAAATCGAAAGCATTATGAAGTCAAGCAATGTTTAAAACACCAACCTCATACTCATATATTTCTTTATCATAAAATTTGTGTTGAGATCATTTTTTAAATCAATATAATTTAAATCTAGTCATCATAAGAGGATGTTACATTTCAAGGCTGTGTGCTACTGTTATGAAGTGTATATGAAAATATTATTATGTCATGTCAGAGTGTTAAAGATGCGTTTTATAAACCTGGAAGTGCCTTGAAATGTGTGTTAGCTTGACACACTGCTATTTCCATGTCTTCTCACAATTAGCCATATATTCATATTTGACAAAACCATTTGTACAAATGATGCGAATGGCCTCAGCAACTTTCTATCCTTTTGACTTGATAAACCCCTTATATACACAGGTATGCCCTTTTTCCTTCCTTAGTAATTTTACGGCATTTTGAATTTCAAACTGTTATTTGTTCTCATTTTAGTAATTGCAAACAACATAAAAATGAATGTTCAAGGACATTTCAAAGCCACACTAATAAAAATAAAGGATTTTCAAGACCTTTATCTAAATTCAAGGATTTTCAAGGATGTTTTGAGACACTCAGAACCTTATTTATAGCTCAATCAACAGAGAGAACATTAGACTAGAGAATGGGACAACAGAAACGCTAGTTGTCTTGTCTGATAATGCTTTTAACTCAAATTTGTTTAAAACTATGATAAAACAAAGTTATTTCATATAATCTTGGATTGCAACATCTCTGAGGAAAATCGTTCAGATTACAAAAATAATCATAGCATAATCTCATCATATCAACATAACAATCCAACGAACAACATAAAATATTGCTGACAATACCATTTTAATAAGTTTAGATGTAGAATTAGATCTAATATCTAGAACTCCCCACCCTCTTAAGAAACAACCTTGAGAAGAATAAATCTAGATATCTAGAATCTAGATCTATCTCGATCTTTCTACATTGAAAAAGAGATGATGTGTCACTGGGTCGGGCAGTGGACAGGTAACCACCTGTATGGGGAGTAGATGATCCCGCCCTCCACGAGTCTCCTGCTGCCTTGCAAGCAGGTCTTGGCTGATTAAAGGCTAGGGGAGTTAACCCTGAAAGAAAACAACCCGCTGCCTTGCAGGCCGGTCTTCACTGACCAAAGGCTAAGGGAGTTAACCCTGACAGAAAAATCAACCTGCTGCCTTGCAGGCGGGTACTGAATGACTAAAGGCTAAGGGAGTTAACCCTGACAGAAAATAACAAGGCCCGGTAGGAGGCCTCAAGGTGGCAGCCCCACCATCTACCTAGGGTACAGCGGGCTAATCCCCTGCTTATCCAAAACAACCTGATTCAAAGTAATATATATACAATGATATACCCGGCTTGAACTTTCGAAGATGACTCTGGAAAAGAACACGGACTGTGATTTTTGGAACATGGAATGTTAGGGCAATTAATGAAAAAGAGTTAGAATTAGCTGAAGAAATGGAAAAATTCAAAGTATACATTTTGGCTATTACAGAAACAAAGAAAAAGGACAAGGAATAGAAAATGTAGGACCAAATCATATTTCAATCTTCTCAGGAGTAGATGTCAAAGATAGAGCTAGAGCAGGAGTACGCCTCCTAATGCATAAAAGGCAAGAAATGCTACTTGAAAGTTGGAAATTTGTAAGCCCATGGCTATTAGAGGTAAATATTAAACCAAAAGAAAGAAAAATTAAATCATTAATAGCTTATGGACCAAACGAAGATGCCACTAAAGAAAAAAGATATCTTCGAAAATGATTTACAAATAGCTGCAGAGAATCTCAAACCCAAACAGGAATTAATAGTTTTAGGAGATTTAAACGCTAGAGCAGGCAACAATGTACATGTAGAAACATCAGGAGGAGTAATAGGTAAAGAAGGAGAGACAACAACTTCTCCAAATGGAGAGAGACTAATAGATTTTTGCCTAAAAAATTACATGAAAATAGCTAACATATTTTTTTCCTTATAAATATATCCACAAATGTACAAGATTAAATGAAGACAGATGTGAAAAGTCAATGATAGACTACATAATAGTAAGCAGCTCCCTTTTTACAGTACAATGGATGCTAGAGTAAACAGAGGAGCTGAAATATTTAGTGATCATCACTTAGTGATAGCCAAAATGAGATTATTAACTGAAGAAAACAAACAAAAGGAAAGAGAGGAAAGCTACTAAACTCAAAATAGAAGAACTAAATAGACCAATAGTAAAACAAATGTACCAATCCAGGATAAAAAGATCTATCAGTGAAAGGGAGATGGATCTGAAGGAAAGCACAATAGAAGAAAAGTGGCAAATATATAAAGAAACACTCCTCAGTTGTACTGAAGAGGTCTGTGGTAGGAAACAAATTAAAGGAGATAGGAAAAGAACAGCATGGTGGAATAAGAATGTCAAGACTAAGATCAAAGAAAAGAAAGATGCCTGGAAGAAATAATTGCAAACAAAGAGACCAGAGGATAGGATAGATTACGTGAGTAAAAGAACTATCGCCAAAGAGGAAGTTAGGAAAGCAAAACAGGAACAGTGGGAAGAGTTTGGACAAAGACTTCAAGAAAGCTATCAAGGAAATCAAAAGCTGTTCTGGGGAGTAATGAAGAGCATGAGAAAGACCAAAACATTCCCAATACGACAAATTAAGAACGCCAAAGGAGAAATAATGAAAGGAGACAGCGAAATCATGGAAATGTGGAGGAAGTATTTTCAACAATTACATAATCCCTCCAGAACATATAAAACAAGAAGTACAGATCAATTATTAAGAGTAACAATAATCGAGATGAGACAGCTGAAGATGTAGATTTATCAATGGAAGAAATCCAATCAGCTATAAGAAAAGTGAAATAAGGAAAAGCCCCAGGAGCAAATCAAGTTTATCCAGAAATTATTAAAAACCAAGGGAGAGAGGCAGACAAACTACTACATGCAATATGTCAAGAAGCATGGAAGTCCAAACAGGTGCCAGACGACTGGAAAAAAGGGAACTGTAGTACCAATACACAAGAAAGGATCAACTATGGAATGCTCAAACTATAGAGGGTATCACTACTTAGCGTATCAGGAAAAGTGTATGCCAGGATTCTGGAAATGAGACTAAGGAAAAGAGTAGAGGATCAGATTGAATAGCATCAGAGTGGATTTAGACCAGGAAGAAGTGTACAAGACCACTTCTTTACAATTAGTCAAATAATAGAAAAATTCCTTGAGAGAAACATTGACTTGCACCTGTGTTTTATTGACATAGAAAAGGCATTTGACACTGTGAGGAGGGACGAACTATGGCATTCTTTAAAAGAACACAATGTAGAGCAAAATTTAATAGAAGTCATTAAAAGTTTTTACAATAGACCAACATGTGCAGTGAGAGTAGCTGGAAACATATCTGCAGGAATTTGATGTAGATATAGGAGTAAGACAGGGTTTATATCCTAAGTCCTCTTTTCTTTATCACATATATGGATTCAGTCGCAAAGGCATCCTCAAACATGAAGAAAATGAATGTAGGTGTGTGGAAGCTCAAACCAGTAAATGTATCAATGCTTTCATTTGCCGATGATTTAGTTCTGTTTGGAAAATCACAAAGGGACCTCCAGTCAAATATCAACATAATGAATAATGAATTAAATAAAAGAGGAATGAGAGTAAATGCAAAGAAAACTAAAACAATGCTAGTGACTAGGGAAGCTAAAACACAAAATCCTAAATTAGGCAGGGAGAATTTAGAACAAACTCAAAGCTACAATTACTTAGGAGTAATGATTAACTCAGAGGGAAAACTAAGAGAATTAATCAGCCAGAGAATCCAAAAGGCAAGTGCAATATATAACCATCTAGGAAAGGCATTTATAGGTAAACAACAATTATCAACAAAAACCAAAATGGCAATATACAACACAGTTTATTGTCCTACTCTCCTTTATGGCAGTGAAACCTGGACCTTAGACAGTAGAGAATACAGTAGAGTGAAGGCAGCCGAAATGGAATAACTAAGAAGAGTGGTAGGGAAATCTAAAAGAGACAAAATCAGAAACACAACAATAAGAGATCAAACCAAAGTAGATAGCATAAAAACTAAGATAGAAATTAATCAACTGAGATGGTTTGGGCATGTTAACAGAATGAATGACAATAGAATAGCTTAATCA
>JAXRKP010001375.1:57500-90000 GCA_037039925.1 Doris montereyensis | reverse complement strand
CGATTAACCGCCAATATACGGGTTTTTACTGCCATTTTCTCAGTCAATGTTAGGGTAATTTAAGTCAAAATTTTGACTGTTTTTGCCTACCCTTGTCTACACAATATTTTGTAAAAAACAATTGTACGTAGTTCAATGATCGTTCTACCCGAATATGCAAAGAACAGAAAATCCTCCTTTTGGTCCAAAACTCGCCAGTCTAGGTGCCACCCCCCCCCCCTTAATAGAGAATCGGGTAGGGATCATGTTTGGCCTCCGTGTCGTCGATGGCCTAGTGGGTAGGCTACCGGACTTGGGATCACGGGGTCCTGGGTTCGAATCCTGGCAAAGCTAGGCTCGACGTTGTGTCACATGGAAAATACACTTAACAGGCATTTCCCCAACTCGACACAGGTGCAATTAGGTACAAGCACTGGCTTCGGAGTAAAAATTGCGACAGACTAGCGTCCTAACCAGGAGGAATTGTTATCACCTGTTCCGTTTCATGCTATTGAAATCGGTATTATAAGCTCCGGCTCTGTATGCCGTAATACCTTGAAAAAGAACCTTCCTTTCTTTTGTGTGTGTGTGTGTGTGTGTGTGTGTGTGTGTTGTATTACTTGTTTGGCCTCTAGGTTAAGTAGATCTAAAGGGATGGAATGTATGAAGTGAAATTACCTTGAGAAAAACATGCCTTGCCTATTATAAAACAATCTGTCTTGTCACTCAAAGTTTAGTAGTTCTTCTTCTTCCGCCTTTTTAGCTCGCTGGGAAGCAAAGGCCATCGACAAATAATCTCTATTCACTTCTCTCCCGGGCCAATTTCTCCATTGGTTTCCATGTTTGCCCCGTCTTCTTCATCTCTCCCTCCACTTCTCTTCTCCATGTAGCCCTTGGCCGACCCTTCGATCTTTTACCCTGTGGGTTCCATGTTAGGCTCTATCTTGTTATTGTGTTGGGGTCCTTTCTAAGCGTGTGGCCTATCCACTTCTATTTCTTTCGTTTTTAATCTTTTTCAATTTCAGCTGATACTTGTCCAATTCTTTCCCATAGATTAATGTTTGAGATAACTTCAGGCCAGAATATTTTGCAATTCTCCTCAAACATCTTTTTAATGAATGATTGTATTTTGTTATGGTAGTTTTTGTGGTTCTCCATGTTTCTGAGCCATATGTAAGCACTGACTTGACATTTGAGTTGAATATCCTTAGTTTGATTCTTTCTGGTAAATTCTTGCTGGACCATACCTCGTTAAGGCTTAAAAATTCTTGTCGTGCCTTCTGTATCCTGGTTTTGACATCTTCTTACACACCTCCCTTGCCGTCAATCATGCTACCCAGGTAGCAAAATTTGTCCATATTTTCCAGCGGTTCTCCTTTTAGGATTATTGGCAGAGTGTTGCAGGTTTTGCAGTTGCAAAGAGTCTTTGTTTTCTGTTGTAGTTGAGCCTGAGTCCCACAGATGATGCTATTACTGTCCACTGATATGGCCTTGGCAACCGTTTTCTCTTGCATTTGCTTGTGCGTGTGTGAAAGCAAAGCGATATCATCGGCAAAGTCTAGGGTCGTTAACTTGCTTTGTCATAGTCCATTGAATGCCATTTCTGCTCCCGTCTGTTGCATTTTTCATCAGGAAGTCGATGGCTAAAAGAAACAGAAAGGAAGAAAGAAGACATGCTTGGCGAACTCCGTCTTGATGCTGAAAGATTCAGAGACTTCTCCAGCATGTACTTCTTCCGCAGTCATTTCTTCATATGAGTAGTTCTACTGTCTATTAAAAACAATAATAATGGTAAAAAAAAAACCAACAGTATTACAATACATGAATTTCATTGAAATATATATTGTCCATTATATGCAGTGATCTCTTGTGAAAATAGGAAAGAGCAAGACGGCTAATAGACGACAGTGTGAACAAAAGAGGAAGGACCTACCAGCAGTTCACATCAGCTGTACACAACAAAAACAAAAATGACAATAAGAAAAGTAAAAGTGATAATACAGCACTACAATAGTACGGTAAAACTCGTGAAATACACGTTAACACGCCTTTTCCCACTCGGCAGCCAGGTGCAAACGAGTACAAGTATTAGCTGGTGAATGAAACTTGGAACGAGTTAGGGCTAGCCGTCCTGTTCAGGAGGTGATGCATTATCTCCTCTTCAGCTTCATAAGCTCGGATAATTTCCAGCTCCATTGACCATCACAGACTCAATGAAACTTTCCTTTAAAATGTTATTACATAACACTGTATATCATTATCATTATAATTACTACTACGGTACTACTACTACTACTGCTGCTACGACTTTTTCTACTACCACCACCACCAAAGACTATTAAATAATTATTACAGTCTTTCTTTGGTATTACTATTAGACCTACTACTACTTCTATTGTTACGATTACATGTATTTAATAGTGTGGCTTTGCCACATGAAAGAGGCAGTCTGGCCGACGATCAGCAGCCATACATTAGTATGGACAACAATTTTTTGTAAATTTGAACTATTCAGGTTACAATTTACATCCCTTGCATATGAATTAGATATGCCGCTGCAAGGGACATAATTTCAAGTACACCAACAATTGAATTACGTCGTCGGTGATTGAAGGGCTAGGCGGTTGGAATAGGGATCATGAGTTTACAAACACTAGCATGGGAGTAAAAATCTGCGTCAGACAAGGGAGGAGCCCAGAAGGTAATTATTATTATCGCCTGTACCACTTCACACTATAGAAACCGGAATACGCCTTGAATGACCTAATATTCTATTGTCAACATCTAATCTGATTACCCGTATATTCCTGTTTGCTGATCCTTTTTGTTCCTTTCAATTAGGAGAAAACAGAGAGTGGGAAGAGGGAGAGAGAGAGAGAGAGAGAGAGAGAGAGAGAGAGAGAGAGAGAGAGAGAGAGAGAGAGAGAGAGAGAGAGAGAGAGAGAGAGAGAGAGAGAGAGAGAGAGAGAGAGAGAGAGACGAGAGAGAGAGAGAGAGAGAGAGAGAGAGAGAGAGAGAGAGAGAGAGAGAGAGAGAGAGAGAGAGAGAGAGAGAGAGAGAGAGAGAGAGAGAGAGAGAGAGAGAGAGAGAGAGAGAGAGAGAGAGAGAGAGAAGAACGAGAGAGAGAGAGAGAGAGAGAGAGAGAGACAGACAGACAGACAGACAGACAGAGAGGAACAAGAAGAGATTTTTTAATTGAAATTTACCTTATCCACCATTGTGGTGAACTTAGGTTGAATTAAGAGGAAACAACAAAATAAAAGAGAAGTAAAAGAGTGAAAGGAAAGAAATAGGACCTACCAGCATCACCCGCTAAACACCCGCACAAGAAGTAGGAGTAGTTAGTATTAGTAGCATACAGTTGTCATCACACAATCATTGAATAAAAAAAATACCAGTCACTTTCAGTAGAAATGTTTTTTGCTGTAATTTTGTATTTCTGTAAAACCAGGTTGTACAAAATCTGCGTATCATTTGAGTAGTAGTTTTTTGTTTTGTTTTGTTTTTTTAAGGAAGAAAAAAGGCACCAACAACAGCAAAGAAATAATGGAATAGACATGCAATTTAAAACATCTCTGTGGATAGATTGATACTAAAGACATATATCATATTTAATATACGGCAATGAAAATAAAAGTGCAATTCAAAGGCAAGTTGGCATACACATACACCATAATATAAAATATTGTGTACAGTTTTTTATATGAGTATAATATAATAAAAATATTGTGTTTAATAGTATTAATATATCTTTTGTAGTGTAACAAAATACGATTAGCACAAAATGTAAACATTCTGCATGACCAGACTGTACAACACATGCACTCATATCACAGCCAGGTACATATAGGCGTTGACGCTTTTCTATTTCAGTAAAAATGAATTAGTTAGTTAAGCCTGCTGCCCCTTCTGGGGCATAGACCATGCACAAGTGCCCTCTATTTTCCACGGTCCTGGGCTATCTTTTCTAGTTCCTGCCAACCGTACCTTATCTTCTTTGTTTCTGCCTCCAGGTCCCTTTGCCATGGGTTTGGCGATCTTCCTCTCTTTCTTTTCCCCTGTGGATTCCAGGTCAGGGCATGTCTAGTGGTGTTTTGTTGAAGTGTTTCTCAGTGTGTGACCTATCCACTGCCATCTTCTCTTTTGAATGTCTTCTTCAACCAAGAGTTGGGAGCTTCTGTCCCAAAGGTTGCTGATGGTGCCAGGCCAGAATACTCGGAGGAGTAAAAATGAATGCAGACAAAAAAGTCTGTGAGAGATGAATGTTGTCACCTGGTATTTTTTTCTTTGATTGTGTTTCAAGGTCCAGGGCTTTATAATTTAAATTTTTCATAGAAACATTGCACTTTCTGACAAGAATGGAATGAGTTTGCTCTCATGTTTATCAACATTCAAGATAGCGTGAACAACACAAGAATACAAGAAATAAAATAAAATCGCAGTAAGGGAGGACAAAGAATAATATCAAGAAGTTAAAAATGTATTCGTGTTGCTAAGTCACTTTTTTTGTGGAAATTTTGGAACATTGAACGACAACCTTGATAAGCACGTAAAATGTTACGTCTAGAAAAAGAAATTTATCCCCAAGCTACGTAAATTACTATTATCATATCCTGCTTATTCTTACTGAGTCATCCGAGGTAAAGAGAAGTAAGTACCTCTTCAAAGTGTTAGCTGTTCGTTACAGCACGTCCATTACATGTGTTTTATCTCAGGGTTTGGGAAGAACTGTATGGTCACAGGCTTCAACTGTTAGGGATTTATGTGTAGTCTAGGAGAATTGAACTTTTGTGTTTTTGGATTGGGTGCTAATTTCATTATAGTGATAAAGATAGTATGGTTGAAGTACTCTTGGAATGATCAAGGTAGCCCAGAACAATGGACATTAACAGTACGACGATGTTATCAGTTGTCCAGTACAAAATTTCATTATGCAATCATTTTCCCATCTTTTCTATCCAATGAAAATTTAGTTTTTTAGTTCCACTTCCAATGTCTAATAAAAGTTATGGAAATGTGATAAGTTATGAGTATTACTATTACAAGTTGCACATTGTTCTGCATTACCATTCAATATAACGCAATGATCGTCGGGATAAGAGAGGTTCTGTTATCGAGCACATATTCAATGCAAAACTGATTTCATTTGACAAATTTAAATAAAGCACAAAAAAGCTCCTCTCTGACCAACACTTTAGACTTGTCTGTTTAATTGTCTTTGTTTCTAATTCTTTTTTAAAAACATCAATTTAAAAAAGGCACTTAAAAACATTTGACCAAGTAAAACAAAGAAACTGATAACTATGACATATTTAAAAATCTTCTTTCCTATTATTATTAATCAATTTAAATAAACATAAAGATTAAGTTACAGAAAATCAAAGGGAGATAAATCAATATTGCTCGATCACTTTTGGCTGTGTGTGATAAAAACAAATTTAAATACCAGTACAAAGAGAATTTTGTTAAAAACAGAATATAATATACCTGTATCCCCCTCCTTCCCTCCCAAACAATGGCAAGAACACTTCCTCGGAAACTAAGTTCTTGTAAGTCAATCATATAAAATCACACAGAAGTCCTCCAATATCAAATCCAAGTCACTTGATAGGCTAATACTAATAATACCTACAGCCAATGAAGTATTGGCAGAATCTTGGTTCACTGATCTCTTGCTACTGAAAAAGGGGGAAAAGTTTGAAAGGATTAAGGGACTAGTACAGTGGACACCACTTATGTTCACATCCTTGTAGTACCATAGACACACTTTTCTAGTTGACATAATGTTCAAGTATTTCTACATAATATATGATTAAAACATATCTCTTATGTCAATGTCCTTTCCCACATCTTATGTTGACGCCAAACTTCTTTAACCTCTCACTTTGCCTTAGATTCTTATATGTAGGCCTACTATTAAGTCAACAATGGGTCTAATCAATAATTGTGACAAACCTACACACACACTATTACATCATCAGGAAAGGGTGACAGCTCTCTTCACATCATCCGACTGACTCTGAATCACACATGCTAGTCTGCTAGTGTGCGCCTCACCAAGCACCACAGTCCTTCCCAATCTCTATGACATCATTACATTACATGCCATGCAAGTTCCTACAAATCCTCATTACTCTTCAAAACATCTTTGACATCCACAGTTTCCCTATCTCTATGACATCATCCATGTCATGTCCTTCCCTCATCTCTTCAAAACATCTTTGACATCATTCTATGACATTACATGTCATGCAAGTTCCTTCAAATCCTCATTACTCTTCAAAACATCTTTGACCTCCAGTCCTTCCCTATCTCTATGACATCATTACATTACATGTCATGCAAGTTCCTACAAATCCTCATTACTCTTCAAAACATCTTTGACATCCACAGTCCTTCCCTATCTCTATGACATCATTACATTACATGTCATGCAAGTTCCTACAAATCCTCATTACTCTTCAAAACATCTTTGACATCCACAGTCCTTCCCTATCTCTATGACATCATTACATTACATGTCATGCAAGTTCCTACAAATCCTCATTACTCTTCAAAACATTTTGACATCCACAGTCCTTCCCTATCTCTATGACATCATTACATTACATGTCATGCAAGTTTCTACTAATCCTCATTGCTCTTCAAAACATCTTTGACATCCACAGTCCTTCCCTATCTCTATGACATCATTACATTACATGTCATGCAAGTTCCTACAAATCCTCATTACTCTTCAAAACATCTTTGACCTCCACAGTCCTTCCCTATCTCTATGACATCATTACATTACATGTCATGCAAGGTCCTTCCTCATTACTCTTCAAAACATCTTTGACCTCCTAAATGATCTTATCATACTATTCATCAGCCGCACAAAAGGCCAAACAACAAACTACAGGAAGACTTTTGTATTTTCTTTACTTTATGTGTAATCAGTGTAAAACAAAACAATTTCAACGACAAATTAATCCCAGCAATGAAAAAGACTTCTGTTCCGTTCTTAAGATATCTGATTATATGGTGCCTCAAATATAGATATATATTACATAATTCCAGGAACCGATCATAATGTGAAATTTTCCATGCAAAACGAAGAACTTATCTAGGTAAAAAAATGTGAACACAGACATTGGCTGCTGATGAATAAAATGAACGTAGAGAGGACACAGACAATACAGTTCAACATCCTGAGAAGGAAAATAAGAGATCAATGTCTTTTAGTCTGCTTGGAGATTCTGTTTCAGTTCTGACGGAGCTCTTCTGAACCACTCAACCCATGATCCATCATAAACAGCTGCATCTGATTTTCCGCATAAGAAGGCGGCTAATGCTAAATTAGTAGCCTGTAATCCTGAAAATAAGACCACAATAAAACAAATTTTTAAATGGACAAATTATTTATAAGAAAGTTAATAATGTGCTTTATGATCAAAGTATATCACATCATTGATTAAAAATTATAATCCAATAATGAGCACATAATATTATTCAATAATAAGATTACGGACAGTAATTACTGGTACATTCCATGTTACCGATAAAATAATATATTAATTACAAGTATTGGAATCAATGAACTGGCAGTAGAAATTTGAGTATAATGACAAATTTGATTAAAGAAACTTAGATAAACTGCCTTGACACAAGTATAACCAGAGTATACCGGCCTCTTGAGTGGCGGTGACAGGTATGCATAATATTAGTTTAACATTGCTTTGGAATGTAGTTATTCTTCCAAAATTTCTGAGTTAGTGCAGTACTTTCTCACCTAGTAAAAAAAATTCAATCTATACTATAATCTAATGTTATGTCTTAAACTAGGCATATCATAAAATTTGCTTGATCTTCACTAATTCAAAATACAGTACTTTCTTTCCTCATGTTTGTTTATTTGTCTTATTCAAATTTACCCCATCGACCATTGCAGTGATTTCAGAGTAAATTAAGAGGAAACAGCAAGATGCAACCTAAGTGAAAGAAGTAAAGGAAAGAAGTAGGACTTACTAGCAGCACCAGCCAACTGCCGACCTTTCCTCATGTTAAGGCTGTTATGAAAATGATCAACTCGTTCTCCTTACCCATCTCTCATCGTCTAGAATTTTTTTTTTTTTCATTGCAATTTACCTGGTCTGTTACATATTATGGTGATCTCAGGGTAAATCAAGAGAAAGGAAACAACAAGATGAAAGACGAAAGAGTGAAAGGAAAGAAGCAGGACCTACCATTAGCTACCGACCCCAACTTGTCTGGGACAGAACCCATATAACTACATTTGACTTGACAAATGTCATCAAGTCACACCTTGTTTCGTTGTGAATTTAATTGACTGTTCAACACCAAACAGAATGCATATAGCAATGTGAATGTAACTTGGTGGATAATTACCAAGCAAAACCCTCTTCAGTCCTCATGACATTTCACCAAATGTGAGGATGGCTTGTCTGACAGTTACAGCATCATGGAATCCCTGTAACAGGCATTGACAAACTAATAGTAGAGTATGTACACTAAAGCGTTGCCACTTACCATAAAATACCCCATAGAATTAACAGTATCGATGCTACAACTTTACTGCTTTGCCAAGGCAATATCCATTTGGTCTAAACAAATGCGTGCAGAAAACAGCCTCACCACAGCACATTACCGTGTCACAATTTGGCCAACAATACTTTACAGTATTGGAGGTTGGTGCTGCCATAGCTTCTAACCTCGGCCACTGAATGTATGCCCCCACTGCCTTTGTTTTCTGACCGCAGCCTTTTGTGTTTGCAGGTGCTGCCATCTGTCCTTTCTTTTTTTTTTAGATATCTCAGTTGTTGTTTTGTATCAGTTATTTGCTTGGAAGTTATAGTAAATAAAAATGTTGCTGAATGCCAAAAGTATTTTGATTAGATTTAATTTGATCCACATCCACAATTAAGATGATCTCGGGAGTTTTGGTAGGATTAAAAGATTTTTCCCTTGGGTTCCCTGTAAATAGCCACGCCCACCTAATTATATAGAATAAAAATCTCCGAACTGTGTAACATTTGAATGTCGATTACTGGCAAATGAGCAGGAAAAGGACATCGAAACAAAAGGAAAGTCACTCATAAATGAAATCTGTAAGTCTTTATTGTAGAATTATTGGATATAACTTAATCAATGAAAAGATACACATAGTGGCCGCGGGTGTATGGTGGCCGTGGTATTGTGTTCGTACTCTAATCACTCTTAAAGCAAATATATTTTCTCTATTTGACGTGGGCAAGAACAGGGGCTGAATATAACTACCGATATCATCAAAAGCATAGAGAGCTGCGATCTCTGAGAGAACCTTAAGCAGCAAGGAATGAATCATAACACAAATCTACCAAACGCCCCTGGTGGCAAAGCTGCCGACCTTTTCAGTTGCCTTGACAAGTGATGGGCATTTGATGAGCACAGGTTTTCTGACAGGGTATTGCATCGTCTACAGATAAGGTTGAGAATTGGGTTCATCCTGTCCAGGCTCAGGTGAGCATTATACTGTTGAGATCTTATCACAACCAGAACCATTAAGACAAATCCTTCAGATTGATGTAACAGCACTATGCTGTATATAAAGATGATGCAAAATATAATTTTTCTCCCAAGTTGACAGAGGTTATAGAGACCCTATAGTGGGCTAATCCACTTTTTTCTTTAGTACATTCAAATTTCATCATAGAAAACAAACATGGGCATTTCTCTCACCCTGAAAGAAGTTTCGTTTCACTAGCTTTTCCATTAGTATCATTAGAACTATCGAATGCTTTAAGAATAACCAAGATTATTTCAAGTTCACAATCTGGCTAACCCATGAACATGGCAACTTCAGATCATTATGCAATTAGTTTTAAGGCAAGAAGGGTTTTAGTTTTTGAGAAAATTAATAAAATTGCATGAAATCATGTCAGGGACAGACCATTAAACTTTATTCAGATGTTAATAGACTTTATGGAATAGCCTATTTTAACAAGGGTTGGACCATTGTACCTACCAGTTTACAGAAGGGTTAGCCCAAAAAACTGGGTTGGACCACTTGTAAATTGGGAGTTTAAAATCTTAATTGCTGATTTTCTCAAACAGCGTTTTTCGGGATAGCCCACTTGTTCTTAAAAGTGACCATACATCATTGTATGAATAATTCTAAATCATTCATAAGAATATATGTCAAGTACCTGATCCACAAGAAAATATGACAGGTTTCTTCATATCCACTCCACATTTGATGAAATAATCAAATAGCTCCGACTTCGTCTTGTATGTTGAAGTATCTAAGTTCATCAGTGGCATGAAAGGCATATTTATTGAGTTTGGAATGCTTCCAGACTTGACATCTTGAGTGATTAAAGAAAGACAGTATGAATAAAGTGACAACAACAAAAAAAGATTTCATTCAGATAAGTTTTAATAATAATAATAATAAAAAAAATACTACTACTACTACTACTACTACTACTACTACTACTACTACTACTAATAATAATAATAACAATACTAATAATAATAATACTACTAATAATAATACTACTACTAATAATAATAATGATAATACTAATACTACTACTACTACTACTACTAATAATAATAATAAAAATAATAATAATAATAATAAAAATAATAATAATAATAATAATAATAATAATAATAATAATAATTATACAGTGGAACCTCTCTAATCGGGAAACCCGGCAATTCAGGAAGAAATCTCAGGGAATGGAATTTTTTCCATATATTTTACGTTGCAGATGTATTAGTGTTACACGTGTTATACATTACATAATATGTACACGATGTTGCAAGCACCGGTTCTCAACGACTATAAGCCAGACACACCAGATATCCATTACAAAGGTGTGAAAGCGCCAGTCCTTGCTCGTCCACCTAACAATACGGTACAGTGTTGACACTGGGCGCGCTTAGGAAACAGACTTGTGTGCTGTCATAGTCTTTTATTGCCTGCCTAACCCGCCACAAGGCTGGACATGCGAGGAGATTTAGTGAATCACCATGTCTTCTTGATTACGTGTCATCTACTGTCCAACAAAGATCGACTATGAGTGTCGGTGACATCTCTGATGAATACCATCTTGTTTTGATCAACTGGTCCTGTGGCTACTTGTTTGTTTAATTCTACATTTCACCACTCACAGATAGGTATCTCAACCTGCTGAAGAAAAAGAAAAATCCCCTAGGTCCCCGGAAATTCGGGAAATCTGGAAATTGAGACGATTCAACAATCCACTGAGAATTCCCGATTAGAGAGGTTCCACTGTACTATTTAACTCAATTTTTTCTTCTTCGGAATGCAACAAATTTAATGCAACAAATTTTCAATTGATAAATCTTCTTAAATGATATCATATTTATCCACATGTATAAATAAATCTGCAACTTGAAAGATGAAAAGATATTTTTTGTTCTCCTCTTACTCAATTTATTCAGGTCTGAGTATTTGTGGAATCACACATGGTCGTACTGTACTAGAACTAAAGTAAGATGATTGCTGGTGACTCATAAATATTTGAGTATGAAACTTTATGTTGGACATTTTGATCAAGTTTTCCTTGCATAAAGTTTAAGCTGGTGTAATGTAATAAATATGGAACATCTGACCCTTTAAAGTACTAAAGAGTGAAGTTCCTTCAAGATCATTACTGCCTGTAGAGCTGGAGCTTATCCCGGTTTCTAAAGTGGGAAGTGGAGCATGATAATAATCACCTATAAAACAGGATGCTTATTTGACACAGGTTTTTACTCCAAAGCTAGTGCTCATACCCATTTGCACCTACGTCTGAGTGGGGAAAATACGTGTAAAGTGTCTTACCCAAGGAACGCAACGTCAGACCTAGCTTTGCAGGATTTGAACCTGCTTTAAATTAAAAATAAAATTACAAATTTTATTGCTTATTCTGCTCTCGTCCAAAAGTATCAAGTCAAACTCTTTCGTGTTGGTTTTTGCACTTCATTTTGAGTATTATCAGTTACAAAATAGGTTACATGTTTAAAAGAATTTTCTTCACATTTTCTTTTATGTACTTTACGACTGGCATTGTGGGTCCCAGATTCAAACAGCTCCCACTTAGTCTAAAACTGATGTTTGTCTTATGACATTCTGTAATGGGTCTAATTTATGGGACAACTGAAAGATTTTTGTACAGGAACAGGATTAGCTACCATGGTAAGGGTTAAATAGAGCTAGAATAAAAGAAAATTTATATTTGAAGCGAAGAGTAACTAGGAATAGAAGAAAATTTATATTTGACACCAAAGTCATCAACATTCACCTCACAATTATGAAGAATAAGCTGTAGTTTTCCCTTCAGTTTAGAATGTTGTAATTTATTGATTCAATTTAATTCTTCTCTCACCCTTCTGGACAGGACAAATCTAGCCTATATAATATGTTATCTAAAGATGAATCATGGCTAAATATATTTGCATTAGATCCCATCTGTATTCGAGAAATCTAAAGTTCTAGATCTTTAGTTTTAGTCTGTATGTGAATAAGAATGATGGTCAAAGTGTCATTGATAGATGTACAGTCATAACACTGTTCTTACCTTTGATTGGCTCTGGCGATGTCCCAAGAAACCGTCCTGGGGTCTTGCATCTACAAGCTGAAATTCTCCAGTGTCAATATTCTTTCTTACATCCTCAAAACTTTTGACCATGTCTTTGTTATAATTTGCCTTATAGTTTGCTTTTGTTACTTGTGTCGATTCGCTTACTACCTCACCACCAACTTCGAGCCATTTCTTAAGGCCTCCCTCAAGAATGGAAACTTTAGTGTGCCCAAAAACTTTGAAAGTCCACCACACTCTCTGTGCAGAAAATATTGGAAACTTTGGATTATTGTCATAAATAACGACATGCGAATCTTTGCTGATACCTTTAGAACCGACGTACTCTTCAAAATTATCTGGTGATGGTAGCATGTGAGGTAAATTGAACTTAGATGACAGGTCTGCACATTCGTTAATGTTAAAATAGATGGCTCCTGCAATGTGTTTTTCTTCGAACTCGGCATTTCGACCAGAATTTTCTAAATGAAAGGTGCCATCAATGATTTTCAGCTCTGGAATAGTTCGCAAAGAGTTTTGAAGCCATGCTGCCGACACGATTGTTTGGCAAGATCCTTCCTCATCAATACCTGCGCGGAATTTTGAATACATTTTCGATAAATATTTGTAATTTATAGATTATCGCAACTGAATACAGTAAACTTGAGATCTGTTGTGATTTTGTCTACACGATATTAATTCTAATCCGCAGGACTTTCGCGAATGATGTGATCGTGAAGAAAGAACAGACGTAAAGAACACTGCAGCCCGTGTATTGTACCAGTTCAATGTGTAACTTACATACATGAACAAACAAAACACTGCACATTTCTCTCAAACCTGAGTCTCGGCTGAAACGAAACGACCGCGATTTCGCTTACCCAGACTCAAGATATAACTCGAATCTATTCATTTTTACAAACGAAAGTGAGGAGTTTTAGAACTACTTCTACAAAATCGACTCCATAAAAAAGGATATTTCACCGGCCGATACCGACC
Source organism: Doris montereyensis (assembly GCA_037039925.1). Taxonomy (NCBI): domain Eukaryota; kingdom Metazoa; phylum Mollusca; class Gastropoda; order Nudibranchia; family Dorididae; genus Doris; species Doris montereyensis. The sequence goes on along the minus strand of JAXRKP010001375.1, from coordinate 76,453 downwards.
TTCACCTTACCCTGTCGGGTCATTGAAGGTTGCATTTGGTCACGGAGTGTCAGGTCAGAAGTCAAAAGTTACAGTTCAGTCTCACCCGTCACTCAGGCGCTCAATCGACAGTGAGTTTCCGAAAGCATCAATCCCTGTGGGATGTTTTTGATCTGATTTGATTTACCCACATCCACAATTAAGGTGATCTCGGGTTTTTTTGTAGGAATCATAATTTTGTCCGGACTGCCCTGTAGTGTAAACAACCAAGGGATCTTTAACGTGCAGACAGTGTTGTGATCTGCACACGGGACCTCCGTTTATCGCCCGTCTCTGATGGGACTAGGTGTCGATCCACCTACCTGGACCAGGGAGGTAAATTTTGCTCGAAAAAAATATTGAGATTTTTTCAACCGTTCGTGGGGCTCGAACTCACTGCCTTTCGGCTGAGAAGCCGACACCTTGCCTGTGTACTACCGAGTCCATCCTATGTGAGGAATATAGGACTTTGCCTTCCCATTGAGATCGATAATGACTCGTACTGTAACATCTGAATTCTTCTCCTTAGTATTATTTACAGCAACATAATTATAAAAACCACACGTACACACACACACACACACACACACACAATACAGGCTAATTACATTATATACCTACGACAACCTACGAGTGCAAGTTATTTCAATTTTCATTTTAGCAAAGCTAGATTACTTGTTTCTGACAAATTTATAAAGATCTAGATCTAGTTCTAAATGCAGATCTAGAATGAGTAATCGTGTTATATCACCCAGAAAAAGGTAACCTACTGAACGTGTTTTGAAACTCAAAAAAGTAATCGTTATTTTTTAATTTTGATATTACAATGGAATATATCTAGATCTAGAATCTATATTGGCAATATATTAGTTAAAAACGGAAAACAAGTACTGGTACGGATTATTATAGCGAGCTGTTCAATTTTGTTCTTTAACGTCAATAAGTAAGACCAAAATGTAACCAATTTGTAAAAAAGCATACGAGTATTATGACATTGAAATCAAGATCTTTTTGTCAAAGAAGCTTTTTTTTTATACACACATAGATACATGCCTACAGTACATTCAAAGATACATAAAGACATACATACATGTGCACATACTTTCATACATACATATGCCTACATACCTGGCACTGGCATGTCCTGTCCGTAATTACTCAAGGCAGGCAGGTTGACAACACTTTATGTTGTAAGATGTCATTGAAAGGATTTGTCAGTAAAAAGGAGGATGAAAATATTAAACCTGCCTTCAACGTTAGGCCCTCCACGCATCACTACACATGCGGGTGACCAGTTCTGCACGATACCTTCTAGGCTAAGACTCCACGGAGATGAGGCGTTACAGTGATCCAGACATGAGAAGTCTGCCTCTCAACCAAAAGTTCGTGAGTTCATTCCCCGACAGAGGACATTTTTTCTCATTTTCTTTCTCGGGTAGAGCCACCCTCAGGTCAAAGTAGGTGGATCGGCACCTAGTCTCATCAGAGACAGACCATAACAAGGAGATCCCAATTGCATATCACAACACTCTGTGCACAGTGCATGCTAAGATCATTTGTCTGTTTACAGGGCAGTCTGAGCAAACTGAAAAGTTCAATCAAAATCCCCAAGATCACCTTAGTTGTGGATGTGATGTAGGCAAAGTCAAATCAAACCATCGAAGATGTCAAATGACTGAGGTGAAGGCATATTTACTCCGGCATTCATAGTAAAAATACTGCATTGAAAGAGATCTATGCAGCCCGTGTACTGTACCAGTACAATGCGTAACTTACATACATGTACATACATACATGTACATACATACATGTACACATATGCATACATATATACATAGGCTACATACAGGCATGCATACATACATACACACATACATACATACATACATACATACATACATACATAAATACATACATGCACACATACATACATACAGACAGACATAAATACATTTTTAAAATAACAATAAAGATAAACACAAACATACACATGTACATATGTACATACATACATACGTACGTACATACATACATATGTACATACATGCATACACACATACATACATACATACGCACATACATACACTCATACATACACACACGTACATACATACACACATAAATACATACATACATACATAATACATACACATACATACATATATACACATATACATACATAACACACACATACATACATACATACATAAATACATGCATACATACGTACACACATACATACATACATACACATATATATACATACACACATACATTCATACATACATACACACATATGACCTGTTGGGTGGATTTGAAAAACAATGAAATTACGTGTGATTTCTAATGGTTATTTAATTTCTTTATAAAACACCCACTTAAAGCGGTTATCTCAGTTCAAGATAAAGTCAACACATAAGTCAATAGAGATTTAATTTTGATGTACTAGTCGTGGATTGTAATGCATGTATATGTACTAGTAATAATGTACAAAAAGGTTAAACAAAATAGATAATCTAGCTTTAATTGTAAATAATGTTTCCTCATTATAAATATATGTAGATTTCAAACGCAGACAAGTAGACGCATGTAGAAAGGTAGACAAACTTATAATTAGACATATTTACATGATATATTATTTTTATTATTATGCAGATAGATAAATTGATGGATAGATAGATAGATAGATATAGATAGATAGATAGACATGTATATATAGATATATATAGATATATATATATATAAATAGATAGATATATAGACATATAGATATATAGATAGGTAGATGGATATGTAGATAGATATATATGTAGATATATAGATATATAGGTAGATAGGTAGGTAGGTAGGTAGGTAGGTGTGTGTAGGTAAGTAGATATGTACATAGCTAGACATGTGGATATATATGTATGTAGGTAGGCAGGTAAGTAAGTAGACGGGCATATATATATATATATATATATATATATATATATATATATATATATATATATATATATATATATATATATATATATATATATATATATATATATATATATATATATATATATATATATATATATATATATATATATATATATATATATATATATATATAGATAGATAGATAGATGGGTGGATAGGTAGGTAGGTAGATGGACAGATCGATATATAGATATTAGTGACGTAGCTAGGTATAGGCTATAGAGGCTAAGCCCACCTTTAAAAATTGTATTGATTACAGGCCATATAAAAAGAGTTATTATTTTTAATCATTATCATAATTTTCAACTTTCATTCCGAAAACATTGCGCTAGACTTAGATCTCTAAGCCTGACTCTTCATACGTATGCAAATAGCCAATCGGTAGAGACCGTTCTAAGCACTACCAAACCATTCATGTAATGACACAAGATAATATGAAAGCCCCATAGGAACAAAGACGAGACAAACACAAGGAATAGACAGAAAAATCCTGGCCACCATGGGGATTGAACTCGCGACCTCTGCGGCGGCACTCATCGCCTCGCCATGAAAAGAAAGCGTGCTACCAACCGAGCTAACAACGCTCCCTAACATTAGCAAGTAAAAGAAAATGGAAAGAACGCTTGGTTTGCTTTAAAAGCGATCGCGATAAAGCGAGCGCTTGTTGAGAAGCGCTTGCTGACGCTTGAGGGCACAAAGTAAAAGATTGTAAATTGCGCTTGAGTCTGTTGCGACGATGGTGCATACATTGTTTTATTTGAGACAATGGCGGGATCATTTGATGATGATTTTGGTTTCTGGATAGTGTTTTGCCAAAAATCATTCTTGCAAAAGGAAAACGAGTAGGTATTCTGAAATTAACAGAAAACGAAGAGGAAGGAGAGTATCATCATCTTTTTCCCGACTTAAAAATAGCCCAAATCGATTTCATTCGTACTTGAGAATGAGTCTTGACACGTTCTACTATATCTTGAGAAGAGTTGAGCTCAAGATCACCAAGAACTGGTGAAACTGGCACCAACCAATTATGGCAGAGGAGCGTCTTGTCATTACTCTGAGGTAAGCCGTTCTTTTTTTAGAAAGCATTTGAAGGTCTTTTATAGACGGCTGCAATCAGGGATTCGACGTCCATCTTGCTAATGAAAACACGTGTGCGGAAGTTCACCAACGAAAACACAACACACATGCTGGTGTACGAAAAGACCACAGCTACACCCAACACGCATAACCGCTTCAAGCTCGAAAAGAATTAAAATTCAATTCTTGTCGCTTTGCGAGCAACGCTTCACAAAGCAATCGCGATGAAGCAGCTCTGTGCAGCAGATGATGTTTTAGAGCAACATTCTTCTCGCTTGTCTACACGCTCCGTTCAAAGCGATCAAGCGTTCTTTCTGTGCGCACCTTTATAATATACATGAGAAAGAGAAGATCATCATCGATACCATGGCTAAAAATGCTGGTATAGGGCTGAACACAGCCGTCGTCGGGCTTAAGCACCTCCAGCCCCAAGTGCTTTTCAAGTGAGTGCAGGGGTACCCCTTGAGTAATCGTCACGTGTTTGCTCTGTCTTTATTGGTGGAGTTGTCACTTATTGTCGTTTTTCACCTTGATTATTTAACGCATTTTAATTTTATCGTGGTACGGCATGTCGAAATTAGGCCGATATGCATATGAGAGCGAGAGGTTTTCAAGGCTGGCTCAGTGACCTAGATCTAGTAACGTCTGGCCTTGACTCGACAAGGGCAAACTCTTGACAAGCGAGACAGCTAGAAATTGAATAAACAAGAAAAACATATTTTTGGGGCTCCGTAGGCCTAGTGTTTGCCAAACTGCTTGCCTAGATCTAGATCTAGTTTTGCTCACTTGTGGTATGAGTATGAGGTAGGCCTATGACTTACGCTGTCTGACCACCTCTTAAGTTAGTCTTAAGTATAAATTTGAACTATCTTAGTAGAGATGAAAAGCATGCGATGATCTGTTCAATATTTTGTATAGCTTAGAGATCTTTATTGCATACATTTATTTGCATTATTATGTGACAAGCTCATGAAAATCAGGCACATGTCTCACAGGCCTAGTTTCACCACTGATGTACGTATCGAGGACTACGATATAGTATTATTAACGAAGTCCTCGGTACGTATGTTTATTGGTAGGTATGTACGTATACAGGTAGGTAGATAAATACATGCATACATACATACACACATACATACATACATACATACATACATACATACATACATACATACATACATACATAGGAACATGGATTTATAATCCGTATCCCACACAAGCGTAGGCACATCAACTTTACATCATGTTATTGTATCTCCCAGCAGCCCGTTATTTTATTTAAATTTCTTCTCAACTCCCTGGGAAGCACACGGCAGCCTATTAGGATACCTCTTTGTCATTTGCGCTGACGGCGGCCCTGTCCAAAGCTCTGACATTAATGTCTGATTTGTATTGTTTTACAATTTAGTTTTATTTAAAAAATTGGACTATTTTAAGTGATTTTAACGCTCTTTACAATGGTGTAACTTTTATAACAATTTATCAATTCAAAACTCGTATTTCTAGATATTTTATGCGGAATTATTGTGATGTTTTAAATATCTATCTAGAAAGTGGTCACAAATCAGTTCACCAAGTTGGGACAGTGTTATGTTTTCGCCTCATTTCAGTCTTCGTGCTTTGGTTCTGGCTGCTGTGTATTGGTGCGTTCACATACCAAACAACCAAACTTTTTCTCGACAATTCAACACCATGACTCAGCAAGTAAGTGCCTTCACATACACTGCTGCAGAGCTACACACCTTGAAAGATAAACAACGTTTGCCACCACCACATTTTATGTCTGAAGTGCTTACACATATAAAAATTTAAACCAACAAGAAGAGGGACCTGGGAGGCAGGCACAGTCGAATCAAAGTACAACTAACTTTCAAACGATAGATGGAATTATTCTCGAAATGTGAACCATCAAATTTAATATCCATTGTTATAAAGAGTTTTTCTTGTAACAACATACGAATTGCTCACATTAATGCACAATTGTGCAAAATTAAATGTTTTGAACTGATTGATTTGGTTAAAGAATATAACATCGATATCTTCATCGTCACTGAAACTTGGCTTTTAGAGAGAAAGCGATGAAGCTTACGTAACATCACTTACACCTCAGGCTATCTTTTTAAATCATTTCCAAGAAACGCACAAGAGGGGGAGGCGTAGGAGTCCTTTTTAGAGAATGTCTTTCAACAAAGTTATATTTTCATCCAAACGTTTTCGTCATTTTAATGTACAAGTCTTTCAATTACATTTCTAGAAATTAGTTTAAAACTCGTATATGTTTACAGACCACCCCCAGTAAGAAAAACGGATTTAAAACATCAACATTTCTAACTGAATTTCACGAAATTTTGGCAAATTACAAAAATTTGGCAAAAAACTTAATTATTGTTGGCGATTTCAATGTTCATTTTGAAGAAAATACCACGGATACATGCTCAATAAAGAGGTAATTAAATGAACACTAGATGTCACAACACGTTCAGCAAAGTACATAAGAAGGGACATGTTTTGGATTGGGTTGTCACCAACGACCATCTGAAATTTGCTTCACAAGTTGATGTCATCGACAAATTAGTTTCAGATCACCGCCGTTTGCTTTTTGACATCCCTTTAAAAATTGAAAGGAACAAAGAAAACCATTGTCTCCAGAAATTTGAAAAATCAACCTCCAAAATCTTAAATATGACTTAAATAAAAGATTCATCAAACAACAAATAAAACATGCTGAAGTCCTTAACAATGTTCTCTTATGCAACATTGAAAGGCATGCAACTGTAACTAAAAAGATCAGTAAACCAGCGTCCAACAACACAATGTTTCACGCTGAAATAAACGATGCCAAGCAGCCCAGAAGGCGTGCTGAAGCTAAGTGGTTGAAGTTAGGACTTGTCGCTGACAAAGAAATGCACCTCCTTCGGAAGAGAAAAATGAAAGAGTTTTGTGATCAAGCGAAACGATACCGGTATTATTACATCACTAAATTTGGCGACGTTCGAACCCTAGGGATTTTTTTCCATTTTTCAGATGAACTTTTCGACAAGGACAAAAAAAAGCCAACTTACCAACACAAATTTCAAAAGAAGAGCTACCAAGTACATTCGGTGATTTTTTCAGCAATAAAATCGACCAGATTTGCACTGAACTGATGGACACAGATACTGTTATTGATATTTCTAAATTTTCAGGAGACGTCATTTCGTCTTTTTAGACCTGTTTCAGGCAAGAAAGTTAAAGACATTATTTTTTCATCAAAATCAAAGTTCTGTGATTTTGATCCTTTCCATACGGACTTGCTCAAAACATGCATTCACGAAATAGTGCCATATATAACTTTGATTGTGAATGATTTCCTCAAGACAGGTATTGTGCCAGATATTTACAAAACTGCTCTTTTAAGACCACTTTTATTGAAAACAAATCTTGACCCTGAAATACAAAAAAAATACAGGCCCGTCTCCAATTTACCATTTTTATCAAAGATTCTAGAAAAAATGTACTTAAGCAAAATTGTTATCACGTTTTGACAAACATTGTCTACAGCAATCATTCCAATCTGCATATCGAGCTAACCATAATATTAAACCACTTTGTTACGAGTTTTAAATGGTCTATTGAATGTAATTGATAAAGGCTCGATTACACTTTTTAATCTTTTAGATCTTTCGGTTGCATTTGATACCATCGATCATCATATTCTGCTTCAGAGGCTTCATGCAGTATTTGGCATCTCGGACACAGTGATGTCTTGGTTTGAATCAAATCTTTTGAACCGAAAACAGTTTATTGTTATAGAAAGTTGTAGATCCAGAGAATTCCATCTCAAATACGGCGTGCCACAAGGGCCTGTGCTAGGGCCGATTCTTTTTGTCATGTACATTAGTCCATTATCTGAAATCTTTAAAGAAAATTCAATGTCTTACCATCATATGCTGATGATACCCAATTGTACAATGTTAATATCGATGTTGGCTTAGATGAAATTATTGGAAAAAGCGAAGCTTGCATACCCCAAACGAAGGAATGGATGGATGAAAATATTTTAGATCTTTCGGCTGCATTTGATACCATCGATCACCATATTCTGCTTCAGATGGTTCATGTAGTATTTGGCATCTCGGGTACAGTGATATCTTCGTTCGAATCAAATCTTTTGAACCGAAAAAGTTTATTGTTATAAAAGTAGGTCCAGAGAATTCCATCTTAAATACGGTGTGCCGCAAGGGTTTGTGCTAGGGCCAATTCTTTTTGTCATGAACATTAGTCTATTATCTGAAATCTTTAAAGAAAATTCAATGTCTTACCATCCATATGCTGATGATACCCAATTGTACAATGTTAATATCGATGTTGGCTTAGATGAAATTATTGGAAAAAGCGAAGCTTGCATAGCCCAAACGAAGGAATGGGTGGATGAAAACAAATTTAAACTTTGTTCGAAAAGATGAACGATGAAAAGTTATCAGAAGAGCTTAGATTTAGGGGAAAATAAAATCAACATGGTAAAGAAGGTGAAAAACGTGGGAACCATTTCTGACTCTGAACTTTCTATGGATCCTCAAGTGAGCTCCTTAGTCAAATCACTAACGTTTTCCTTGAGAAAGATTAGTTCCATCCGTCCATTCCTCACAAGCGATGCTACAAAAAACTTGTCATAACTCTTATGTTCTCCAAACTTGACTATTGTAATTCCCTGTTGTTTTGCCTCCCGTAAGAAACAATCAAACGACTTCAAGTCATTCAAAACAATGCAACCAGACTGATCTAAAACGGAAATTTGAAAATGTATCCCCACTACTGACAGAACTTCACTAGTTAACAGTCGAAAAAAGAATAAAATTCAAAGCTGCAACTTAGTTTATAAATGTCTTGATAGAACAGCACCCAGCTATCTTCAAAGTCTTTTGAATGTTTATAAACCTGGTCCGACAGTAAGATCGTCTGCCGATACTTCTACTCTAGTAATCCCAAAAGTAAAAACTAGTACTGGTACACGATCTTTGCATATTATGGCCCATTTGTGTGGAATGCCCTCCACAGAGTGTTAGAGAGTCAAAGTCACTGTCAATTTTTAGAAAAACATCAAGACACAAATTTTTGACAAGCTTATAAAAGTGTACTTTCTTAAAAGAAAAATTGCATAATTTGATCAAGGCTGTATTCATCCTGTGTGTGAAGACGTTTTGTGTGTTTGTATGTGTGTGTGTTTGTGGAATATGCATCCATGACAGTATTTACTGTTAAACGACTTTCTTCTTCTTCTTATTTGCATTATCGATTTTTCTTGTCATAAATTGCATACATTCATGTAGCTTGATTATGAAATTCATATTATATGTAATACATGTATAATAATTAAAAAAATTTTTAAGACATGTAATAGGCCTAGAGCCTTACCCTTGTAGGGATGAGTGCGCAATAGAAATGTACATTATTATTATTATTATTATTATTATTATTATTATTATTATTATTATTATTATTATTATTATTATTATTATTATTATTATTATTATTATTATTATTATATTATTACTATTACTATTATTATTATTATTATTATTATTGTTTTTATTATTATTATTATTAGTATTATTATTATTAGTATTATTATTATTATTATTATTAGTTATTAGTAGTAGTAGTAGTAGTAGTAGTAGTATAGTAGTAGTAGTAGTAGTAGTAGTAGTAGTAGTAGTAGTAGTAGTAGTAGTAGAATTCATACTATCATTATGACTGACAAGATTCTTCTTGGTCTGTAGCTGGGTTACACACATTATATATCAAATCAGGAAGGCACATTGAGGGACAAACTCCAATAAAACAACAACCCAGAACCAGCCAGGCTTATTGTTTTCAAAATGCACACATCCATCAACCTTATAATACTTTGTTTCACTATTGTTCGATATAGACCAGTCGCCTTCAGATATCAAAATTTATGATAGCTCTTACATACCCTCCTCATAAAGCTTGTCGTCTGCTACTTGGTCAGTTTTCCGTGCGGCTGGTTACAATTGTTTCAAATACAAGAAGATTACCCGATGCCGAATGCTAGCCAAGTCACAACTGTACGATGACTGGTCGAATTATTTCCAACCAAGGCAAGGATATGGTTTTGGGTCTTGTCACATCCATCAACCCTTTATTATGTTCTACTATTGATTCTATAGAATTATAGAAATCAATCCCTTCAAATATAAAAAAATATGGTAGCTCTTACACACCGTCCTCATAAAAGCTTGTCGTCTGCGACGTTTTAATCCAAAGCAAGGATACTGCTTTGTGTCTTGGCAGAAATATGGGTAAAGAGTGGGATATTTGGAGAGAGAGAGAGAGAGAGAGAGAGAGAGAGAGAGAGAGAGAGAGAGAGAGAGAGAGAGAGAGAGAGAGAGAGAGAGAGAGAGAGAGAGAGAGAGAGAGAGAGAGAACGAATTATTATTATTATTATTATTATTATTACTATTATTATTATTACATGTATTATTGTTACTTTCTTTCTTTCTTTCTTTATCAGCTCCCATTCTACTTTTCGGTGTATGGGTTTGGATACCCGACATGATCTTTCTCCAGGCCGCCCTGTCCTGACATTTTCTATTTTCTTCCAAAGAAGTTAAATTTGTTTTCTTTAATGCCTTTTCTATATCTTCTTCTCACTTTCTCCAAGGTCTTCCTTGAGTTTTAGCACTGCATACATATTTAGCTATTCTATTGTTATTCATTCTGTTAACATGCCTGAACCATCTCAGTTGATTCATCTCAGTTGATTCATTTCTATCTTAGTTTTTATATCATCTGCTTTGGTTTGATCTCGTATTTGTTGTGTTTCTGATTTTCTCTTTTAGCTTTCCCTACTACTCTTCTTAGATAGTTTATTTCAGCTGCCTGTACTCAACTGTATTCCCTTCTGTTTAGGTCTAGGTTTCACTGCCATAAAGGAGAGCATGACCAGGAACTCTTATGTTGACAAGTCTTTTTTACCTACAAATGCCTTTCCTAGATAGTTATATATTGCACTTGCCTTTTTGATTCTCTTGGCTGATTTCTTCTCTAAGTTTTCGATCTAAGTTAACCATTACTCCTAGGTAATTGTAGCTTTGAGCTTGTTCTTAACTTCTCCCCTGCCTACTTTAAGATTTCGTTTTTTAGCTCCCCTAGTCACTAGCATTGTTTTGGTTTTCTTTGCTTTTATTTAATTCATTATTCATCATGGTAATATTCGACTGGAGATCCCTTTTTGATTTTCCAAACAGAACTAAATCATCAGCAAATGAAAGCATTGATACATTTAATGGTTTGAGCTTTCACATACCTACATTCATTTTCTTCATTTTTGAGGATGCCTTTGCGACTGAATCCATAAATGTGATAAACAAAAGAGGACTAAGGCTACAACCCTGTCTTACTCCTGTATCTAGATCAAATTCTTCAGATACATTTGCAGCTACTCTCAGTGCACATGTTGGTTTATTGTAAAAACTTTTAATGGCTTCTATTAAATTTGGTTATACATTGTGTACTTTTAAGGAATGCCATAGTTCGTCCCTCTCACTGTGTCAAATGCCTTTTCTAAGTCAATAAAACACAGGTGCAAGTCAATGTTTATTTCAAGGAATTTTTCTATTATTTGTCTAATTGTAAATATGTGGTCTTGTACACTTCTTCCTGGTCTAAATCCACTCTGGTGTTCTTCAATCTGATCCTCTTCTCTTTTCCTTAGTCTCATTTCCAGAATCCTGGCATACATTTTTCCTGGTACGCTAAGTCGTGATATCCCTCTATAGTTTGAGCATTCCATACTTGATCCTTTCTTGTGTATTGGTACTACTGTTCCTTCTTCCAGTCGCCTGGCACCTGTTTTGACTTCCATGCTTGTTGACATATTGCATGTAGTAATCTGTCTGCCTCTCTCCCTTGGTTCTTAATTCTTTCTGGATAACTTGATCTGCTCCTGGGGCCTTTCCTAATTTCACTTTTCTTATAGCTGTTTGGAGTTCTTCCATTGAGATATCTACATCTTCAGCAGTCTCATCTGGATTATTTGTTGCTCTTACTTATTGATTTGTACTTCTTGTTGCATATGTTCTGGAAGGATTATGTAATTGTTGAATATACTTTCACCACGTTTCCATGATTTCGCTGTCTTCTTTCTTTATGTCTCCTTTTGGCGTTCTTTATTTGTCGTATTGGGCATGCTTTGGTCTTTCTCATGCTCTTCATTGCTCCCCAGAACAGCTTTTGATTTTCTTGATAGCTTTTTTTGAAGTCTTTGTCCAAACTCTTCCCACTGTTCCTGTTTTGCTTTCCATAACTTCCTCTTTGGCGATAGTTCTTTTACTCACGTAATCTATCCTAGCCTCTGGTCTCTTTGCAAGTATTTCTTCCAGGCATCTTTCTTTTCTTTTATCTTAGTCTTGACATTCTCATTCTACCATGCTGTTTTTATCCTATCTCCTTTAATTTGTTTCCTACCACAGACCTCTTCAGTATAACCGATGAGTGTTTCTTTATGCATTTGCCACTTTTCTTCTATTGTGTTATCCTTCAGATCCATCTGCCTTTCACTGATAAATCTCTTTATCCTGGATTGGTATAACTGTTTTACTATTGGTTTATTTAGTTCTTCTATTTTGAGATTAGTAGCTTTCTTCTCTTTCCTTTTCTGTTTGTTTTCTTCAGTTAGTAATCTCATTTTGGCTATCACTAGGAGATGATCACTAAATATTTCTGCTGCTCTGTTTACTTTTGCATCCATTGTACTGTAAAGAAGGGAGCTGTTAACTATTATGTAGTCTATCATTGACTTTTCATATATTCTGTCTTCATTTACTCTTGTATGCTTGTGAATAACTTTATGAGGAAAGAAATGTGAGCTATTTTTATGTTATTCTTTAGGCAAAAATCTATTATTCTCTCCATTTGGAGAAGTTGTTGTCTCTCCTTCTTTACCTTTTACTCCTCCTGGCGTTTCTACATTGTTGCCTACTCTAGCGTTTAAAGCTCCTAAAACCATTAGTTCCTGTTTGGGTTTGAGGTTATCTGCAGCTATTTGTAAAGTGTTTTTCGAATATATCCTTTTATTCTTTGATGGCATCTTCGTTTGGTCCATAAGCTATTAATAATTTAATTTCTCATCCTTTTGGTTTAATTTTTACCTCTAATAGCAGTGGGCTTATAAATTCCCAATTTTCTAGTAGCTCTTCTTGCCTTTTTATGCATAATGAGGCCTATTCCTGCTCTAGCTCTATCTTTGACATATACTCCTGAGAAGATTAAAGTATGATTTGGTCCCACATTTTCTATTCCTTGTCCCTTTTTCTTTGTTTGTAATGGCCAACATGTCTACTTTGAAAGTTTTCCATTTCTTCAGCTAATTCTAACTCTTTTCCATTTATTTCCCTAATATTCCATGTTCCAAAAATCACAGTCCATGTTCTTTTCCTTAGTCGTCTTTGAAAGTTCAAGCCGGGTATATCATCATAATTATGTACTTCTTTGAGTCAGTTTGGTTTTGGATAAGCAAGGGATTGGCCCATTGTACCCTATGTAGATGATGGGGCTGCCACCTTCAGGCCCCCCCTACTAGGCCTTGTTATTTTCTGCCAGGGTTTAAGTCCCTTAGCCTGTGACCAAACAAGAGCCGCCTGCAAGGCAGCAGGAAATTCGTGGTGACGGGCCCGCCTAATCCCCTGTCCACTGCCCGAATTATTATTACATGTATTATTATTATTATTATTAATTTATTATTATTATTATTATTATTATTATTATTATTATTATTATTATTCTTATTATTATCATCATCATCATTATTGTTATTGTTATTGTTATTATTATCATTATTATTATTATTATTGCAATCATTATTGTTTCAATTAAGGGTAACATTTTAAAACTTTATTTTCCCTGGGTAACGTCTTCAATTTCAGGACTAAGCGTTTTTGGATAAACGTCTTCAGTTTCAGGACTAAGCGTTTTTGGACGGTCACGTGAACTGGCAAGTAACTCTAAATATAGATATTTCCATGATGTAACGTGACTTCGAATTTCGAGATGTTGCATTGTGCGATTGGTGATATCATCCAGCACATCAGCTCCGAAACCAGGGATAAACATTATCGCGAATATTACGTAGACCTAGATCTAACTAGTGTAATGATGAGCCCAAGTACCATGTACTCTGATGATTAAACATTTTTCACCAGCTGAATGGAATTCTAGATATTTATCTAATTCAGGCCCAGACTAGATCTATCGAAACTGAGTTGTACTACAATTTTTTCCAGACTAAATTCTACACGTTTAATCTAGATCTAGACTATAGTCCAAAAGATGACCTAAGCTACACGTAACATTACAAGTATAAATTGCGGTGTGTTCTTCGATTATAGTGAAGTGGATCTTGTAAATATTCTGTTGATTAGATTAATCTAGATTCTAATTCATGTGCAAGACTACAAACAGATGATCTTGCAGGATGAGCAACAACGGTGACGGAAATAATAGAGGTAATAACATAGTAACACTGAGAAACTGTTTGTTTAGTTTCAGAAAAAGAGGAGTCAGTTTCATTTAAATGGATATATATATAATATATATCTAGGTTTATGCGACTGTAATGAGCGAAGTGATGTGATAGTTAGAGAACATGAAACCACGAGAAAGACTGTATGTTATGGAATTCTTATCAAGTCCTTCAATATTATTGTATTGATTATAGACTGATAGATCTATATCGATATATATGTAGGCTATAATCTAACTCTAGATCTATCTAGATTTAGATTTCTAAATTTAATACAGTGCAAGATGGTTGGAATGAATGTTACATTTAAAGACTAGGCCTAGATTGTTACTCCATATATAAGCAATTGATGTCAATGACAAGGAATGGTTGGCCAGATAGGAATACCTGGTCAAATTTTTGTAAAATTTTGTAATGGGAAAAAGTGAAAATAGGGGAGGATGAGGGGTCTGCCCTCTGATTACTTGAAAACCCTGTGGAAAAAAAAAGGCGGGGTGGGGGTGCAGCTTCAGCCCCCCCCCCCCCCTGATTATGTGAGAACCTACTAAAAACAAAAAGGGCGGTTTTCATAAAATAAAAGTCATATAAGATATAATAGATACACATTAATACTCAATGAAATACATAATATCTGATAGTTAACACTATTTGGCATAAAAATGAGGTGTTTAACTCATCCTGCCAATCTGTCCCATGATGCAGTACACGACTCCTCAGAACTTTTTTGCTTGGCTGTTTTTTACTAGTGCTATTCATTGTATAGTGACAACAGAAGACGTACACGCTGCCTTTAACATTTTAATGTTTTATATCTAAACATGTGAATCAACATTATATATGACTATAGATTAATTTGATACATCATAAAATTGTGGGAAAATAGTTGCTATAGTTTCTTCGACATCCTATTCCTATGCATGTCATTTCACGACTTATTCTTGCCAGGAGTGCAGAACACTAGATCTATATACTTATTCTTGAGTGCTTGTATTTTCACGCTTTCGAACTAGATTGTTCAAAGCTGACTTTCTTGTGTTGCCATTATAATATTAATCGAGATTTTTATAGCAGTCTTGTAAATAAATATGTTGTATTACCCTGTATCTAGATCTATTTATATTAGGTTCTAGTTCTAGGTGAAGATGTTCTTCTATCCAACCGCAGGGGTTGGCGGGTGCTGTTGGTAGGTCCTGTTTCTTCCCTTCTCTTGTTTCACTTATCTTTCATCTTGCTGTTTCCTCTTAATTCACCCTGAGATCACCACATTTCAACGAAACAAACTGTCCAATGAACGAGTTGAAAACAATAGGACTTGAAAAAAAGAATAAATTTGAACTTGTAGTAACATTTAATAATTTGTTAGAGAATTTGAGAATTGAAAACAGATTTCACAAAATAATAAATTACATTTTATGAATATGGATCAAAATATAAAACTACAGGGGCGTTTAGCCTGTTTCAGGTATTCCCAATTAGACCTCACGGGATTGGCCGTGGTAACACTTTTGTGTCGCCGCATTTCCTCAATGCAAATTCCTATAATACATTCACATAAGATGTGAGACTGTGCATCAATCTAGCTCAGTGCAAACAAAAGAAAATAGTAATATAATATTAATCTTGGTGCCAGTCAATAAGTTATAAAAATAGGAACACGTACAATGTTATATACTGCTACTCTATTATTTATAATTTTTGTCATTATCATTACTGGTTCTCACCCTGTTCCTTCTCCTTCTTCTTCCTCCTTCTTCTTCTTCTTCTTCTTCTTCTTCTTCTTCTTCTTCTTCTTCTTCTTCTTCTTCTTCTTCTTCTTCTTCTTCTTCTTCTTCTTCTTCCTCTTCTTCTTCCCCTTCTTCTTCCTCTTCTTCTTCCCCTTCTTCTTCTTCTTCTTCTTCTTCTTCTTCTTCTTCTTCTTCTTCTTCTTCTTCTTCTTCTTCTTCGTCTTCGTCTTTTCTTCTTCTTCTTCTTCTTCTTCTTCTTCTTCTTCTTCTTCTTCTTCTTCTTCTTCTTCTTCTTCTTCTTCTTCTTATAATAATCATCGCAACAAATGTTAGCATTATTATCTATAGTATTAGAATGATTATTAACAAGAGTATTATAAATTATGGTGGTAGTTGTTATACTGCTTTTGTAATAACATTATTATTTATGAATAATGATGTGGGGTACTCACTGCCCTCCTATTTTATAATTAAATAAGGGCTTCAGGCTCCACATAAAAGACTTACCACCGATCTGTTTCTGAAACAAAAGGCTGATAATTTTGTGTGCTAGATGCCCCATTAAATACTACCAAGCCACTTTTTTTAGTTGTATTCACTTCCAGGTCAAACGGAACATCAATTCTTAAGGAGTGCACCTAGATTTACTTTGTAGAATATAATTAATTAATTAAGCCTTCTATTTCAAACTAGATCTAGAGACGATCTTTATGTATGACTATTTTATCTTTCCAGCTTTTCTCACTTACATTCACAATCAATCTGAAAGGGTTATATTTTGATGGGGTGAGATAAAAAGTTGGGGCTTGGTTTTTGTGGGGGGATAAAAGAACGAAGAAAGTAGAGAGCGCGATGAGGCGCATGCCCAAATTGTTCTTCTTGGGAGGAGTGGCCGGAGGGGACCTAACTTTGCCTCAGATGGGGTGTGGTGATTTCAGGGTCAGGGATGATCTCCATCATCACATTATTTACTGTTACCAGTACACCGAGCGCCTATCACAATCTTTACCTGCGGCCTAGAAGGAAGTAAGCAAGAAAGTAAATGTTTTTGAGAGGTGGCTTTCGGTTGCAGTTTAGTCTTTTGTGACTGAATGTGACTTTTCAGGTCACGGTGACACAGGATGAAGTGTGAGACTGAAACAGAAGACTGTGTGACATGAGACATCGGACAGTGTGACGTGGTTCTGACGCCAACCATTCTTCTGCTGGCATTGACTTTTTGAGACATCGTTGGAAGTGAGAAATTTTAAGTTGCAAGGAGCATGTTTGTAAACGTGCAACTTATAACTAAAAGAGAATCCAATTTGCATACTACTGCATGCATGTTTTGTTAAGAAAAGAACCTCAAAATTATTTAGTGGATACATGGTATTAGTTTACAAAAAAGGAAGCTTGGCCCAGGTAGATAAAATTGGCACTTAGCCATCTAGCAGGTTGAGAGAGAGTTAGCTTTCAGCACCTATTTATTACTGCTGAGAGGCATGGCTTGATCATGTACACATCTGGTTAAATTGAAAGCCTTCATATGAAAAAAAACATAAAATATATATAACTGTCTTGACAATTTTGAAAACTTGCATATCTATTAAAAAGGTACGTTAGCCTGTCAGGGTGTGTTTTTAACGGGCCAATTTGAATAGAAAACACATTCTGTTTCCTGATATAACGTAGCCATAGGCTGACAGTGGTGTTAGATGACATGTTCTTAGACCGCTACAGCTGTATTATATCAGTCATGAGAGGCGTCAGTGTCAGTCAACTAGTTAAAGATAAATTTAAGTTCTGATCATTGTGTCCCTTGGAAAAACATTTACCATGTTGTATTGTGATTTTTTTAGGACTACTCATGATGCCCTAATCAAATTTTCTTGACATAGTATGCAAATTATTGTAAGTGGCTACTAAAAATTTGTGTTATCCAATGTATCATTCTATTTATGTGACTTTCTATATGGAGCAGACGAATCCAGACCTGATGAACAAAATGAGACTGAAAATGCTGTTAGAGTTGTCATCTCAGCAGCACGAAGGAGTGTGCCTGGGCAAATGCTAAGAAATCTTTTGGAGGAAATGTTCCCATGGTTATACAGTCAAGAGCTCTTTAAAAACAGGTGATGGTACATCTTTGTAATCTTTAATTTTGAACGTTACTGCACGTCTTTGGTCTGCTTTTGTAGCTATGTATTAATGTCTTAACCCCTTCGCTGCCATGTGCCCTTGAATTCTATGGGCCAGTTTGTGCATGCTGTTTGTCATGTGCTTGTAGAATTAATGGGCATACTACGTGATTCAATAGGTTCGATGGTGGGTCGGGGACATACCTGCATAAAACACTTGTATGTTGTTTAAATAACATCCCCTCAAAAGGTAGACTGTCAGTTTGTCCCCGGCACTGTTATGTCCTATGTCTTGGATAGTGAAGGGGTTAATAATCGTTTTTTTTAATTTACAAAAGCACTTTTTTGATAGAAGGTAATATGTCATCGAAGAAAGATAAATGACATGGTGTGTTTGTCTTATTTAGGGGGGGGGGGGTGTCCTGAGGAGGAAGGTCTTTTAAGCCCAAATTTGATAGATCTACTTTATTGAACTATTGGATGGAGCAGTTCAATTAAAAAAATTGTCTGTGTTCTTTATACTATCTA
>JAXRKP010001375.1:7500-52500 GCA_037039925.1 Doris montereyensis | reverse complement strand
AGTCAATGATAGACTACATAATAGTTAGCAGGTCTCTTTTTTACAGTACATTGGATGCAAGAGTAAACAGAGGAGCAGAAATATTTAGTGATCATCACTTAGTGATTGCCAAAATGAGATTACTGACTGAGGAAAACAAACAGAAAAGGAAAGAGAAAGAAAGCTTCTAAACTCAAAATAAAGGAATTAAATAAACCAGTAGTAAAACAGGTATATCAATCTAGGATAAAAAGATTTATCAGTGAAAGACAGATGGATCTGAATGATAGCACAATAGAAGAAAAGTGGCAGATGTATAAAGAAACGCTCCTCAGTTGTACTGAAGAGGTCTGTGGTAGGAAACAAATTAAAGGAGTTAGAAAAAAACAGCATGGTGGAATGATAATGTCAGGACTAAGATCAAAGAAAAGAAGGATACCTGGAAGAAATACTTGGAAACAAAGAGACCAGAGGATAGGATAGATTACGTGAATAAAAGAACTATTGCCAAAGAGGAAGTTAGGAAAGCAAAACAGGAACAATGGGAAGAGTTTGGTCAAAGACTTAAAAAAAGCTATCAAAGAAATCAAAAGCTGTTCTGGGGGCAATGAAGAGCATGAGAAAGACCAAAGAATACCCAATGCGACAAATTCAGAATGCCAAAGGAGAAATAATGAAAGGAGAAAGCGAAATCATGGAAACGTGGAGAAAGCATTTTCACCAATTACATAATCCCTCCAGAACGTATGAAATAAGGAGTAAAGATCAATTAGTAAGAGTAACAAGTAATCCAGAGGAGACAGCTGAAGATGTAGATTAATGAAAGAAAGAAATCCAACCAGCTATTAGATAAGTGAAATTAGGAAAAGCCCCAGGAGTGGATCAAGTTCTACATGCAATATGCCAACAAGCATGGAAGTCCAAACAGGTGCCAGACGACTAGAAAAAGGGAACGGTAGTACCAATACATAAGAAAGGATCAACTATGGAATGCTCAAACTATAGAGGGATGTCACTACTTAGCGTTCCAGGAAAAATATATGCCAAGATACCTGTAAATGAGACTAAGGAAAAGAGTAGAGTATCAGATTAAAGAGCATCAGAGTGGATTTAGACCAGGAAGAAGTGTAGAAGACCACATATTTACAATTAGATAAATAATAGAAAAATTCCTTGAAAGAAACATTGACTTGCACCTGTGTTTTTTATTGACTTAGAAAAGGCATTTGACACAGTGAGGAAGGACGAACTATGGCATTCCTTAAAAGAACACAATGTAGAGCAAAATTTAATAGAAGCCATTAAAAGCTTTTACAATAAACCAACATGTGCACTGAGAGTAGCTGGAAACATATTTGTAGAATTTGATGTAGATGTAGGAGTAAGACAGGGTTTATATCCTAAGTCCTCTTTTGTTTATCACATTTATGGATTCAGTCGCAAAGACATCCTCAAAAATGAAAAAAAATGAATGTAGGTATGTGGAAGCTCAAACCAGTAAATATATCAATGCTTTCATTTGCTGATGATTTAGTTCTATTTGGAAAATCAGGAAATGACCTTCAGTCGAACATCAACATTATGAACAATGATCTAAATAAAGAGGAATGAGAGTAAATGCAAAGAAAACCAAAACAATGCTAGTAACTAGGGAAGCTAAAACACAAAATCTTAAATTGGGCAGGGAGAATTTAGAACAAGTTCAAAGCTACAATTATCTAGGAGTAATGATTAACATAGAGGGAAAACTAAGAGACTAAATCAGCCAGAGAATCCAAAAGGCAAGTGCAATATATAATCATCTAAGAAAGGCATTTGTAGGTAAGCAAGAATTATTAACAAAAACCAAAATGGCAGTATACAATACAGTTTATTGTCCTACTCTTCTTTATGGCAGCGAAACCCGGACATTAGACAGTAGAGAATACAGTAGAGTACAGGCAGCTGAAATGAAATATCTAAGAAGAGTAGTAGGGAAAACTAAAAGAGACAAAATCAGAAACACAACAATAAGAGATCAAACCAAAGCAGATGGCATAAAAACAAAGATAGAAACAAATAAATTGAGATAGTTTGGACTTGTAAACAGAATGAATGGCAATCGAATAGCTAAATCAGTATACAGTGCTAAAGCCCAAGATAAAAGACCAAAAGGCAGACCTCTGAGAAAGTAGGAAGAAGATATAAAAGAGGCATTGAAGCATAAAAATTTAACTTTTTTAGAAGGAAACAGAAAATGCCAGGACAGGGCATCTTGGAGAAAGATCATCTCGGGAAACTGAACCCATACACCAAAAAGGTAGAATGGGAACTGATAAAGAAAGAAAGAAAGAAATATGTAAACTGAAACCAAATAAAGTTACCCCAGGAATTTGACTTTTATATTTTGTAGACTACTTTTTGATTGGTCAACGCAGGACTGATAGGGTGAGATGCTTAACTCCATTCTTTTTTGTTGTCTAACTTAACTAAGAGCAAGCTATATTGTAACAAACACTGGAGCACCCCAGGGGACTGCCCTTGCACCTATACTTTTTTTATCTTCACTGATGATGGTAAAACTACGTTTGAAAGCATCCTAATAATAAAATATGCAGATGATACATCTATCCAAGCTCTTATCAGATCAGAAGTAGATCTAATCAATTATGCTCAAGAAATCAAAAGGTTTGTAAAATGGTGTGATGACAATGCTTTACAACTTAATGTTAACAAAACAAAAGAAATGATTTTTGATTTTAAGGAAACAAATAACATCCATAATGATATTATTATAAAAGGTGAAATAGTTGAGAAAGTTAATAAATATAAATATCTTGGCATTATTTTTGACGAGAAGCTAGAATGACAAAAACAATCAAATAAAGTTTTAAAGAACGAGAACAAAAGAATGTATTTTATGAGGAAGCTTTATAAGTTTCAAATTGATAGCACTCTAATAAGACTTTTCCATCAAGCTTGCATAAAGAGTATTATTATTTTTAGTATAACTGCATGGGAAGGAAATACAGGAGATAGAGAAAAAGAAGAAATTTAATAGGACACTGAAACACAGGAAACTTATAAATGATGTAGTGCCGGAAAGCTTTGAAGATCTGTATGACATTCAATGTAAGATCACTCAGGAGTATACTTAAAGACAACACCCACTCTCTTTTTTCTCCATATCCAAAACAAGTAGTAGAAGCGGTCGACTTATACCTTTAAAATCCCGCACTGAGAGATATTTTAGATCTTTTCTTCCAAGTGCCATACAAAAGTTTGACCATACCTTACTTTGAAAGCACAATGGCATTTTCCTCACAATGTTTAAGAAATGTAAATTGATGGGTGGTGAATGAATGATTTATGATAAGTTAATGACATTGATGAGTTCTTTTATTTTCAAGTGGAAATTGTGATTACACAAGTATAATTTCCTTTTTAAAGGATCAATGAAGATGATTGAATTGAATTGAATAATACACTCAACCATCATTATGCCCCATTTGTTGTGGTGTTTCAAAGGAAATGGCATTTAAACGAAAATGCTCATAGCCTGTATTACAGCAATGGAGATAATTAATGTGTAAAGTACAAGTAGATCTATAAGAACTGAGGAAATAGCGTGGTTTGAGTGTATAGTAATCATGAATCCTTTATTTCTCAGTAATCATCACTTCTATGGCGTCAGTGATCGAACGGCTAGGCTGCCGGACTGGGGATCATGAGGCCCCGAGTTCTAGTCCTAACAGAGCTAGGTCTGACGTTATGTTCCTTGGGAAAGACACTTAATACGCATTTTCCCTAATCTACCCAGGTGCAAATAGGTACAAGCACTAGCTTGGGAGTAAAAACCTGCGTCAGCCTAGCATTCTGGCCAGGATTTGATTGTTGTCACCTGTTCCACTTCATGCCTTGAAGGAACTTTACTACTAAAATCATCACTTCTCACAGTGAATTGAAGCTTTCTTTTTGTTGCAGTCAGTCTTGGTTTCTTTTCTGTACATACATTAAATAATGTTATCAATACAATTAGACTAATCCTGCCCATGTATCCTCTTTGTTCTTTCAGCCGTGACAATCATGGTTGCTGCTCTGGTCTTTGGTGCGTTCATGGTTTTCCTCATTCTTATGTGCAGCTCTATTGCCAGCATATTCGGCCTCATCATTCATTTGTTGTATGGATGGCGGAGTTTAACTGAGATGGTATCGGAATTAATACAGTGTGTATTCACCCTATTCACAAACTTTCTGACTCAATTAAGAAATAGGAAAGATATGAGCGAGTCGCTAAAGAAAAAATAAATACAGCTTGTATAAGCAGGAGTTATATTGATTAGATATTATATGATAACTTTGCAATTTCTTTGTATGTTCTCAAGAGCAAGCTCTGAAGGCATGACTCATTATTGTAGACAGAATCATCATTAAATGGTAAAATGTTGCAAGTTTATTATCTTTATGTTTGTATATATAAATGATACATGCTTCTATTGTAATACATATCGATGGTGTCTGGCACAAACCGGCCAAGGCAAAAACACCAATTTTACAGGATTGAAAAAACTAAATAATTTTCTTGAAAATCGGTTTTAAATTGTAACATTTTGCACACATGAGATGGATGGGATGTTTGCTCCAATGGGCTACTTATATTTTTACATGAATTTATTTATTATAACTACTTGGATTTGGCCGTTTTGAGATAAGAAATTGAAGTACTCAGCCATTTGTACCTTTAATTGACCCATTCAGTTGAAACCTAGGCTGTTTTGTGACGATATGAAAAACAAAAGCTCAATTTAGCCAGTTTGATCAAACGTAGTTTTGAAGCATTTATATCAGATAATGTCTTCTGCTATTTTTACACCGTGTAGCTTAAGTTTCTGTTAAGATGAACAGCTTTTTTACTTGAAATTTGAAATTTCAGACTTAACCAATTTGTGCCTTCAATAGTAAAATGCTATAATAGAGAAATCAGTGTTAATAGTAATAGCAAGATCTCTTGCTGCAGGTTTTGACCACAGTATCAAAATCTGTAAGAGCACTGACAAAGTAGCTACGCCATGTCAAAAAAAAAAAAAAGTACTGTATGTATTTCGTTGCAGGCCAGAGAGCATTTAACTCATTGGAATCGGATGTGAAGGACGAGATTAGTAGAATTAGGGTAGCATTCAGTCATCAAGTATGTTGCAAGGCTGTCTGGCATTTCTAGCATTTGATTCGGTGAAAATCTGGCCCCAAAAATAGTCACCAATTAGATTGTTAGAATCAATTATATCGTATCAAAAAAATATTTGAAGGAGAAAGATAAGAAGGGATGGCTTGCTAGTACATACAGACCAAAGTGAATGCGGCTGTTGCCTATAGGCTTGTAATATTCCTATCCATATTGTCAATGTCTGTGGTCTCACAATGTAGTTTGTCCTGTGTTGTAATCTTTCTCTCTTTTCTCTTTAGCTCTAGCCTATACATGGGCTTGATTGGAAAGAAAGATAGTTTAATTTAAACGGTGACTTCTTATTTCATTACCTAAGGAAGATTCCTGAACTGGGTATCGATAGTATTTCGATCTTTTCCCTTCTCTTTAACACACACACGCACACCATTTTCAGTGTGTAAATACTGTACACATAGATACAATATAAAAATAGAGCAGTTATCTATGCCAATCACACATCAGTGGTCGGACAATTTTTGGACTGACTGTTTACAGGTATGCAAAATGCAAGGCAGCATTTGATAACTAAATGCTATCCTATCTTTAGAATCATAATGGCTATTTAGTTCACTTGAAGTGCAAGTTGGTAGTAAACATCACATTCCCTCAATAGCTTCTGAAGAATTTTTTGTGTATTATTGCTCCATAGCTGTTGTGATGAAAGGAAACCCATTGCATTTTTTAAAATCCTTTTGTGTTTGAGATTTCTTTTTCAATAACATCTATATATCTTATAATGTAAGCACTTTAATTTTCGACATGGAGATGTTGAGGAAAATTAGAATAGATTCTGTGAATCACTAGATTTAGAAGTCATGACCTGAATTTCCTACTAGTAACAACAAGCCTAGATCTATGTCACACTTCTTTCTTATGCTTCCAAGTGTTTTTCATGTCCATCTGATGGCAAGTAAATCTTATATCACTTGACACTCATTCGGTCAATTTTGACATGAAATTGTCAAAAAGAAAAATCCCAAACCTAAAGAATGAGTGAATTGATTTTCCTTATGTCATATTGCTAGATATCTTCTTTTTCTCTGTCTCTTCACTTTCGTTTGGAGGTCTAGCAATGGACTTGAGAAGCAAAAAAAGCCCGAGGAGAGGACAGCATAATTTTGTTTTTCACCCCTTTACAAAGTTAAATGGTGTAGAAAATTATTATTATATCTAACACTGAAACCCATTTCCGTCCATTGTTTTCTCTTACATTGTCTCCAGATTAGATCAATAAATAATTAGCAACAAACTGTTTTAAGAAGAAAATCGAAACCTCAATAATATTATTAATATAATAATAGTGGTCTCTCTTCTCTTCTTTTTGTAAGGTTTTTACATAACAATCCAAAAATTGAGTCTTCCCATGTTAATATTTTAGTGTTTTTAAAATTGTAACTTACATAATTTTTGTGTGTGTGCATTTTGATAGTGTAAGTGCATTTAATATTTTACTACAAAGCACCATCGAGCATTTCGGTGGATGAGAGGCATTCAATTGCATTACCAATTTTTCTACATTACATTTTGTTGTTTTGATTTTTCTTAAATGTTCACACTGAAATATGTACACTGTTGTATGTAAATAATTTTTAGTAATTTGAAAGACCTGTTCCTTTATAAATAAAAATGGATTATAAAATCGAACGAAACTGGTTTACTGACTTGTTTACATATGAAATAAATCGAATTGTACACATGTAATTGTAAAATTACTTTTCCTTAGTTTATAAGACTTTCAGACATCCAGAAATGCAATGAGTCCTGTAAATTTTGTTTACTGAACTTTACGTTTAATTTTTTGTTTTCAGATATTTAAAAAAAAGAAGAAGTTTATTTCACTTTACATTCTCATGGATACAGTCATCACTGGATAATTGCAGGGGTCATTTCGATAGTGTGCCTAAGTCCCAATTACGTCATTGAAAGGAAACTGCCAAAAACTATGGACTGGGGCACTACATGTATTGGCTTTGGGAATTACAAGTTTCAAACGGCTGTAAACGTGCTGTTTTTCATCCTTGAATTATCTCTCTGTCTCGTTTTTCATGAAAACTGACAAAGGCACACTATTGAAATGACCCCTTCAATTGTTTGCATAAATATATGTTGAAGGCGTGTGACCTCATTTTTCTGTTTAATAAGTATCTACATGTATAAATGCAAGCCAGGCCTACATAATTGTACGCTCAAAACTACAAAACCGTGACAACATTTCAGAAATAATTTGTCCTCTACGCATTAAAGAAAACAACACACTTCTGTTTAGATCTGGTTACACTTTTAGATCACAAATCAATGAATATGGTGAGATGGTAGAGGAACATGTGGACGTTTTCGGTTTTGACATCTTCTTTCGATTGGTGATCAGTTAATGAATGATAACGACAAGAGTAGGAGAACTTGTAAGAGATATCTGAACATAAAGACTTATGACAGATTTATGATCTGTATCCCCACACAAATGCATCCTCACTAACTGTACATCATTTATTACCCTGTGGGCCATTTCAAAGTCCGTTTTAACTGCCTGTGAACCATACAGCTAATCAGCTTATAATTATAAATAATAATAATGTACATTTCTATTGCGCACTCATCCCTACAAGGGTAAGGCTCTAGATGCATTACATATTTTAAGAAGAAGAAAAATACATGTGATACATGATACACAATATGAATTCCATACATCAAGCTACATGTGTGCAACTTATGACAAGAAAAACTGACGATGCAAACAAGAAGAAGAAATTCGTTTAACAGTAAATACTGTCATGAATTCATATTCCACAAACACACACACAAAGCTTCTTCACACACAGGATGAATACAGCTTTTATAAGTTATAAGCTAGTTAAAAGATGTGTCATGATGTAAAAAAAAAAATTGACAGTGACTTTGACTCTCTAACACTCTGTGGGAGGGCATTCCACACAAATAGGCCATAATGTGCGAAAGATCGTGTACCAGTACTAGTTTTTACTTTTGGGATTACTAGAGTAGAACTATCGGCAGACGATCTTACTGTCGGACCAGGTTTATAAACATTCAAAAGACTTTGAAGATAGCTAGGCACTGTTCCATCAAGACATTTATAAACTAAAGTTGCAGCTTTCCAGTTTATTCTTTTTTCAACTGTTAAGCAGTGAAGATCTGTCAGTAGTGAGGATACATTTTCAAATTTCCGTTTTTTAAAGGTAAGTCTGGTTGCATTGTTTTGAATTACATGAAGTCTTGATTTTTTTCTTGCGGGAGGCCAAACAACAGGGAATTACAATAGTCAAGCTTGGAGAACATAAGAGTTATGACAAGTTTTTTTTGTAGCATCGCTTGTGAGGAATAGACGGATGGAACTAATCTTTCTCAAGGAAAACGTTATTACTTTTCATCGTTGGTTTTTTCAAACAATTTTTTTTTACTTCTGTTTTCTCACCATTAAGTTTTAATTTGTTTGCATCCATTCCTTCCTTCATTTGGTATGCAAGCTTCACTTTTTCTGATAATTTCATCTAAGCCAACATCGATATTAACATTGTACAATTGGATATCATCAGCATATTGATGATAAGACATTGAATTTTCTTTAAAGATTTCTGATAATGGGCTAGTGTACATGACAAAAAGAATTGGCCCTAGCACAGACCCTTGCAGCACGCCGTATTTGAGATGGAATTCTCTGGATCTACAACTTTCTATATCAATAAACTGTTTTCGGGTCAAAAGATATGATTTGAATCACTGTGCCCGAGATGCCAAATACTGCATGAAGCCTCTGAAGCAGAATATGGTGATCAATGGTACCGAATGCAGCAGAAAGATTTAAAAGATTAAAAGTGTAATCAAGCCTTTATCAATTACATTCAATAGGTCATTTAAAAAGTAAGCTGAATAGGATCAGTCTGCTTTCGTGAGTTCCTGATGAAGTTGAATTTTATTCTTCCTCAGGCAGAATACATGGTTTTACAGATACATGGATGTCTGTTAGCTATAATTTTTTGACTGCATCCATCATTCTTATCCATGCATAAATATACCAATAATAATATCCATTATTGGTCTCAAACAGGTCTTTTGTTGTATAATGAGTGGGATTTTGTTGCATACAGGAACAGATAACAATAATAATACACTGTAGCAAACAGTATTACTTAGTTACTAGGTCAAATGTGTAAGTGTAAGTCTTGTTCAATCTATCATTGTCATGTCTAGCTTCGTTAAATAGTTGTCTACCCAAACACTACTACCAGGACAAAGGTGTCAGACAGTCTTATGTCATGCCTGGCCTACATTCTATATTATCCCGCTCATTATGAGTTTCTGGGATTTCCCGATGATCTTAGACTTAGTAAGAGTAGACTTGCTGTCTAGCTGTGGATTGCAAATTTATTGATCGCTTATCCAAAACACTTCTCAATGCATGTGACACATACATGCTGCTCAGAGAGTGAGTGTCGGGTTAATAGCCAAAAGCCCTTAGTGGTTGGCTCTTAAATGTCATCGTGTGTATGTGTGATTATACTGAGGCATAATCAATATAATTGCAAGACACCTTTTTGTAGTTTACCTGTAGATTTTCTGCATAACATGACTTATCTCCTATTGAATTCCCGTACACACAGTATACATAAAAGCTTGCTTTTTCCTGCGCCCAGAGGACAAGCGTTAATCCAGCGACTATATGTATTCTCATAGCCCCATTTATTTTACAAACACATGATTCCGGTGTTATTTATCGGCATTCGATTGTTATAAAGTTCTATACATGTTTGTTTTTTTCTTCAGGATCAAACGAATGCATGTCGTGTGACTTTAAAGATAGAGAATGAATTTATGGGTCGTATCCCAAACAAATGTAGGCTCATTGACTTAATATCATTTATCCCCAAACAGGCCATTTCATTCAGTCCTCCACTGCCTGGAAAGTAAACTGCACAACTACCTGTTAGAGTGTTAGGTGTTTCATGCTTACTCTGACAGAATCCTTCTCTGCTTATAGCTGGGTATTATACATGCCTGGCTGAGTCAAGCAGAGAGACATACCTTTCCTCAGAAAAAATCCTAGGCTAGTCATGGTTTTGAATCAGTTATCAAGATTACAAACCCACAGCACTACAGATTGTGTCACATTGCCTCACTTATTTTGAACAATACTTTTTTGTGTACCTGGTATTGATTTCGTACTAATCATACACATTTGTTTCTCATGACATAAACATAAACAACTCACAAGGTAGGCCTACATACATGGTATCATTTTTACATTGGTTTATTTTTTTCATGTACATCATTGAAAAGTGATGAAACAATCAGCCCAACAATACTTCTGATGTTATAATAGATGTAATTATCAAGAAGGATCTCATCAGCTAATTTTACTCCCAACTGGAGATACAGGCAATTAGTTTTGAAATAAGTGTTGACATTTAATGTCATCATAGAAACAAACAGTGGACGACACATAAAACTGCAGGGACTAAGATAATCTTCCAACATCATCATAATCTCATTTATTTTCCTGTCCTTGTAGTAAAGAAAAATAAGTCAAAAATTCATTTTTTATCCATTTAACTTTTTAGTATATATGTTACTAATATTCCAGCAAAATTCAACTTGATTTAAGTTGATATTTCTTCAACAAATTTATTACACACACTCATAATTGAGCATGAAGAGAAAAAAGCCAATTCAACAAAGCATCAGTTCTCATATATTATTCAGTATAATATTATTTTATACAATATTTTCCTTTTGTCCCTCCATCCTAACAATCCTAAAACTAAAACACATGTCCACAATCTGTGGAAGAATGTAACACTGTAAGGGTTGTTTTTGTTATTGATCGAGCTGTGCTCTGACACTTGTCCTTCATCCCAAAGAGTGTAAGGTTAGAAGAAAAGTGTTGATGGTGGACATCCTCACCTCTCAAAGACAATCAAGTAATGTACACTTAAACGAATACATGTAATTGTAGTCAGAAATTGCTAAATTTTCAATGTTAAAATAGTGTTTTGTTCACAAGGCATCTGTTTATCCATTGGTTTTCACCCAAATGCCTTTAAAAACCTTGCCAAGTGTTAACGAGTAGAAATGGACAATAAACTAGAGTGCGAAAAAAATATCTTCCCAGCATACAAAACAAATTGTTGGAAATACATGAAATAGAAGAGTATAAAAAAGCAGCCGCTGACTGACATTGTTCAATTGTAATTACAAAAAAAATGTTGAAACTAACAAGCTTTTTATATTTTAATTTAAATAATCGATTTTTAAAAATCTGCTTTTGAACTGAACTGGGAATTTTAAAGACAACAAGTATGACAAAATTCTATTTGATTTTGAAGAAGAAATTAACACTGTTGCCTTATTCACTCTATATACTCAAAGAGCATTTAATGATTTGCATGAGGTGTTCCTTTGTCTTTCGAGAATTAAATCATAATTTGTGTACTGAGAAAAAGTACATGAACTTAACTTGCTCGGAATGATTTGATATGGAAACAGAACTTCTAAATCAAGCTTCATAAGAGGACAGCCAGTTTACAAAATGCATTAATTGATAATAAAATATCAAAGAACATTCTTTATGAGTTAATATAGTTCTGCAAATTTCTTTTCAGCTTGAATGATGCCATATCAAGAGCTGTTTTCCCATCCTGAAAAAACAAAGAAAAAAAATTATAAGGCATTAGTTAAAAAATGACTATAACAGGGGTCATTTCAAAAGTGTGCCTATGTCCACTTTCGTGAAAAATGAAAAAATGAGAGATGATCCTAAGGAATAAAAAGTAAAAGGACATCATGCTTCCAGAAAAGTATGAAAGTGATATGATGAAAACACATCACATTTTTAGCTGTTTGAAACTTGAAATTCCCAAAGCCATCTGCCAAAGTCCACTCTTTATGTCATGTTCTTCTAATGACATAATTGGGACTTAGGCACACTATTGAAACGACCCTTTCAATAACAGCTGTACACTCATATGTTGCCTATTACAACTTTGGCAGAAAGTATAAGAATTAAAATTGGAAAATAAGACAAGCATGGAGGCAATTATGGTTTGTCTGTATCTTGGAGATTGCTTCACCATCCTTAATGAGAAATCAAAATGTTACAATCTCTTCTTCATATCACACAATTTACTATTCAACCCATCTTGTATGATCATGATTCAACCAATGAGAATGAGTGCAGATGTACTTACATTATTGTTTATGGTTGTCTTTGCGCCGTTGCTTATCAACAACTTTGCTACTTCACCATTGTCATCTTCACATGCTAGATGTCTGTTGAACAGAGATTAAATAAACAAAAATAATAACAATATTGAATCAGACAAAGAATAAAGTAAAAGTTCCTTCACGTAAGGCCATAATGGCCCATATAGCCGGAGCTTTTCTCAGTTTCTACAACACGAAAGGAAACAGATGATAATAATCACCATCTGGATATGATGCCAGCCTGACGCAAGTTTTTACTCCCAAACTGGCGCTTGTACTCATATACATCTGGGTCGAGTGAGGAACATGCGTGTTGAGTGTTTTTCTGAGGAACTGAAAATTGGACCTAGCTTTGCTAGGATTCGAATCTGGGACTTCATGATTCCAAGTCCAGCAGTCTAACCACTCAGCCACTGACGCCACAATACAAGTAATAAAATAAATAAAAAATTAATAGTATGAGCATTGTCAACCAATCAATGAGTTACCGCTTATAAATAATACTAAAAGGGCCTATTTAATCAAGGGAGTTGGCAAAAATATAAAAGTAAAGTTCCTTCAAGGCAGTCCTCCATGGCACAAATCCCGGTTTAATAGCATGAAACGGAACAGATGATAAAAATCACCTCCTGGCATGGACACGTCTCATGTACATTTTTACTCCCAAGCTAGTGTTTGTACCCCATTGCACCTGGGTAGAGTGGGAAAAATGCGTTTGAAATACATTTCCCAAAGAACACAACGTCGGACCTAGCTTTGCTAAGATTCAAACCCAGGACATCAAGATCCCCAGTCTGGCAGCCTAACCACTCGACCACTGACACCACATAGCCAAAATATAAAATAGTAATAATAAAAAAACAACCCCATTTTTTTCTTGTCTCACAAAGACTATGCATTTATTAGTTTGTCCAAACCACCCAGTTTTTCCGTTCACCACAGCGTGAGTTGCAGATGTCTCTAATTTTTGGTCCTATTCACCTTGCCCCCTCTCCTTTACATGATGTAGTAGCGTAATATGGCTTACAACACCATAGGAAAGCTCTATTCAAGCCCTTTCCAACCATGTGTGTTGTGATAGGGAATGTGTAATATGATGTGCTCTCATACTCTAGTAGTAAATAAGGGTGGTCAGATGCGAAAGCCAGTGGCGAACCAGTGAAAAACCAGCTCGTCAGACACCCCTCTCTTTTTCTTCACGTTACGCGGTAGCTCAATGATAGTCGGCTCTGATAAGTAACTACTAGCGTCATTAAATTTCGTCACAGAGCTTTGTTTGACACGTCCTCAACCGAAACTAGGTACGGCCTTCTTACTAGATCTAGTAAGTGGGACTGACCTATCGCTCGGCTTGGGCCCCATGTGCGTCATCAATTCAGTGTGTAGAGACAAATTATGCCGTTTTTCATTTTTTTCAATTTCTATGTCAATAAAATGCCATCTTGTAGTTTTCGGAGACGTGTGAAAAAAATTGGGCTTGTTCTTTGAATTCATGACTTCAAGAAGTATGAGTTTTGTGAATGATCATTTTTATAGATATAGAAGATTAAATTTGGTGTTTTGGCCCATTTGAAAAATTAAAACATTTGTAACTTTGTTTAATATTGTCCTACAGAAATGATTTTGGTATCAAATTACTCAGGCAATAAAGTTCTTTCCAGTGGTAGCCATTGCTTATCCATTGCTTACACTTAAGATTTCGGTTTGGACTACCGACATTTAGTATGATTTAGATGATAACAGAAAAATCACTGAGATTGAACACAACTGTATGAATTCAAACAACAGCAATATAGAAATATAGAAGAACGCCTCCCCCACCCCCAAACAAAAACCTCCAGTAAAAACAAAAGTTTTAAGAAGAAAAAAAAAGATAACGCGTTTCCAGCAACATTCTTAAGATAAGATCTTGATGACATCAATATAACTTGATATAAGTTATATAAGTACAAGGGAAAGAACCATAAAACATTATTCAACCATGGTCATAAAAATCAACAGTTTGTACTCAAGTAGAAGATGCTATTCAACGTTATCCAATCTGTTCATGGAAAAAGTGATTTCCCTTCCTGTTGATATGAAATTTACTGTACTCTTTACCCACAGTGCATCATCATGAAAACAATGAAGAGGAATTGAATTTGTTGCTCTAGAAGAATCTTATCCAATCAATAGTAAAACAACACTCTTGACCTGCAATAATTGACATAACACACATTTCCCTACTCAACCAATACTTCATCTTTTTCTATCACAAAGATATAATTGAATCCAAACAACTTATCCAGTCCTCTAACAATATCACAGATTACTACAAAACCAACTGCAGCGGTCGGGGAGTAACTTACAACGGAGTTGATCCAGTAGAGTCTCGCAAATTTAAGAGAGCAGAATTTGAGATCAGTAGCTGTACTATGGCTAAATTGCCTTTGCTAGAAGCCCGGTGAAGTGGTGTATGTCCTTGAGAATCCACACAATCGAAATCTGCCCCATGTTTGATTAAAGTTGTAGCTATCTGGAATGGGACAAAGAAAAAATGTGGTCATTGTTGATCGTCAATTTCTTAATTATCGTATAAGATTTAAGGAAGAAAAAAACAAACTGATTATAGGCATGCATATAGTTTGTTTCCTTTGAACTGTTCATTTGAATTTTCTTTCTTTTCTTCACGTTTGGGGGGGCAGCCTGAAGTGATTTTTTTTGCTTTTGAATTTAGATTTTTGCTTTTAGTATGTACATGAGTAACTGTCTAAATACAGTCATCCTATATCATTGAAAAGTTGTAGCGTCCTTGGTTACGATAGAAATCTTGGATTTTGACTCAATTTTCAAAATCTATCTACTCCCTTAAATATGAATAAAATCACTCAAAATCTGTGCAGAACGTCTTTTCCATTCAATATCTAAAGAGCAACGTACGTTTTTTTTCCTCGATATTTTGGATAGTTTAAAAAAAATGTATTTGTGAAAATACTATATATCGTGAATGTACAAAAACAGCGTTTTAAAAAATAAATAAATAAATTTCTCAAAAAGTTTAAAATATATATAAAAAAAACAAAGTCATTCTATTAAAATTGACAAGAGGAACGAACCTGTGTGTCAAATATAATACAAATCGTTCGGTAAATGGCGGAGGAGAGAGAATTATAATGTGGAAAAATTAAATTTCGAGAAAATGCAAGTAAAAAAATCAACAGAAAATAACACAAAGCAAACGTTTCAGACCGGTTTCCCTTGTTGCAGCAGCCCCATTACTCTTTCGACAGTCTCTGGCATTCTTACTTATGTAAATAGGATTATAAATCTAGGTTTACATGTGCACTGTTGTGAAAATAGATGTCGAAATGACCAGTTTTTTGTTTTTCCCCTCATGCTTTTGCGCGTGTTTACATACACACTGACGCACAACGCCTCTTATATCACACAGCAACGGGAGACGCGATCGGCGTCGGCAAACGAGGTCAAATGTTGTGTGCTGCCACATTTGGCGATTAACCGCCAATTTACAGGTTTTTACTGCCATTTTCTCAGTCATTGTTAGGGTAATTTACATCAAAATTTTGACTGTCTTTACCTACCATTGCCTACAAAATATTTTGTAATTATTTTTTTTAACGTCATATTGACATTATTCTGCCATAAACTTGTAGAGAAATGATCGTTCTACTCGAATATGCAAAGAAAATAAAATCAACCTTTTGGTCCAAAACTCGCCAGTCCAGGTGACGCCCCGCCCCCAGTGATGTTTCTCCCATTTTTAAGTAGAAATCTGTCTACATGAGAGAAGTGCAAGAATGTGAAATGCATGTCAAGCTAGTGAAAAGAGCAGAACATGTGAACTGAAAATTAAAGCTTCAGATGTGATAGTGCTACCAGTAATAAAAGTGAGGAAATCTCCCTACCAGATTGAAAACTGGGCTTTGTATTGTGTGTTATGCGTGTGGCCACCTGCATTTGTATTTTTGGTCAAATAAAATTAGTCAAGAGTAACACTTTCAGATTTCACATAATCAAAAACATAATAATACAGATGATAAATATCTAAGATACTAAATGTCAATGCTATCACACATTAATTCTCACTAAATTGACATTTGATGTTAACCTTTGAAGTATGAAATAGGAAGAGATCTTGTGAAGCCCAAATGAGTTATATAGAAATGGCTATCTTTACAAAAAAAGTGTTTAATTTTAGTTCCAAAATGAGAAAAGGAAACATGTGCCAAAAAAAGAAGAAAAGAAATAACTTCAATATTGTGGATGTTTTTAAAAGAAGAAAAAGAAATCCTTTACTCTGACGAATAAAAAAAAGGTTCTATGGTAGGTAGCCAGTCCTAATTCTATTGGGAGATAGGTGATGGATATTCTTTATCATTAATATCATAGAGTATTTCTTCAAGCTTGAGAAGATAAGTATAAGATGAAGGACTTAGGCCATATAGACCTACAATTGTAATTCTATAAATCCCAACTTGAATCCTCACTTTCCCCATATGGATCTTTGAGGTTTCTTGTTTACAGGTGAATGGTCACATGAGTTTGCGAAAAGAAACGACACTAAAAATGGATATCTTGCCTCATTATGATTTTGGATGATGCATAGTGCAGAGAACTCTGGCCAGTAGTATTCACAGCATTGACCTGTGCTCCATGGCCCAAGAGATCATACACACTTTGAGTTCGTCCTGCTGAGGATGCGATCATCAATGGTGTCCACTGAGTCTAGATTAAAAAAGAAATGGAACAAATCTATTAGCATGTCTGTTCTGGTGTGAAGTTCACCCATGACAAATTTCAAAAGAATTTAATTTATTATCTAATCTTAATTCTTAACAACATGTACTTCAAATTCTTTGAGCTTTTGTGGCTGAGACAGCCTATTTCAACATATAAAACAAATTCATTTTGGCAGGCTTTGATCAACTACATTTTAATCATTTTAACATCAAATTGGTCAATGCATGAACAATAAATGCTGAGCCATTGAACTAAAATAAAATCTCTCTTCTTTTAGTTTTCACATTTGATTCTTGTTTAAAACTATGTTATAGAGATGTTTTTATATTTATAATAATAAGAAGGTTATCTTGATGAGGGCTGCACAAGAATGTGTAGATTATAACAATGAAGTTTAAACTAATTTATCTATGAGATTAAAATCGAGGACAGTTGTTGGCAAGAGCTCTAAAATTATGTCAATTGCATTAGCAGGGATGGGGACAAGCTCTGAAAAAAAAAAAACTGAACTTTATCGCACCCTTTAAAATTTCAAAATAATATTATGTAAGAGCATTGCATTTAAATACAAGTTCAAGAAATATAAAGAAAAGGGCACAATATAAAAAAAACCCAAATGTTATCAGACATGCCAACTTTTTAGAATCAAAATTCAAGAGATCTGTTTCACTATTATCATAGTCCTGTAGTAGTACATTGCTGGACTGACAAGACAGCGTTTTGAAGTTCGAGTCCTGTATGGTGACTACCTATATCTAACGGTTTATTGTTCAAAAGTATATCAAGCCATTATAGTCTTGCAGACTATTCATCTTTTGATTTTATAAAACATAAGTGAAAACTTCACAGGTACCACATGCATGTTGTGCAAGTAACATCCCATAGCAGTTATTAAAAAAGGTGAATTAAAAGGTGAGCCCCTCCCTCCCCCCTGATAGTGATGCTCTAGCCAAATAATTACTCAAACACACACACACACACAAAACAAAACCCAATAAAAGAAAACCCAAGAATAGACGAAAACAAGTGAATCATCTTTTCTTTTCGTTTATCTTCATTTCTTTACATTAAAATCCATCTCTTCTCACCAAACATTC
This sequence comes from Doris montereyensis, assembly GCA_037039925.1. Lineage (NCBI taxonomy): Eukaryota > Metazoa > Mollusca > Gastropoda > Nudibranchia > Dorididae > Doris > Doris montereyensis. The sequence continues at coordinate 34,266 of JAXRKP010001375.1, read as the reverse complement.
TTCATCCTCTTTTATCGCAGTCACTAATTTCCATCATATTCATCATGTTTTCTTACTCACTTTCTTCCATGGCATTTTATTTTGCAGTCACTTTACTTCCTTCAGAATATTTACTACAACTACAATATTCCCCTAATGTTCTCTTCAAGTATGCCATCCCACCCCCCCCTCCTCTCTCTCTGGAATTGAGTCTCGAATATTAAAAGAAAAGCTCAAATCAAAGTAACTTCACTTCATTAATTCAAGTCAAGCTCGAATCTTTCTACCCAGCATATGTGACCAGCCCCTAAAGTAATAACATGCGACCGTGAAAAATAAAATCGATACTTATGTAGTATTGTAGCCCATGTGTAGTCTTGTTTGTAGCGCAATATTACAGGTGCCTGCGTTGATCAGGATGCCGTATAGCAATCTTGCATTGTAGGCCCTATGTAAGAGTGTGTATTTATATGTATGTGTGTGTGTGTGTGTGTGAGAGAGAGAGAGAGAGAGAGAAATTAGGACAGGCCTGTAGGCAACAGATAAGAGGTCGGTCCAGTGGAAACGGTATCGGCACAGGCCGTGCCTATGAGAACGACCGGTGACACGTCATTTTCCCCTGAAACATCGACTCCCTGGCGGCCATTTTAAAAATCTCGAAAGTTTCATCTGAAAATCCCAGAGGTCTTTTCGACGTGTCAAAAAACCAAAAACGGAAAATCCCCATCCCTGCATAAGGTTCTCTGATGTACAGATTAGATGGTAAATGTGAGGTTATAGGTCGAATGAATGAGTTCAGGCACCCTTGGAGTAAAAATAAATGTCCTGTCCATTGGTACCTCATCTCTGGCATCCACTGGAACTTGAAGCATCAGGAGATACTCAACAACCTCTGTCCGTCCACCTGATGCAGCCCAGTGAAGAGGAGTTCTGCCACTCTGGAAGATAAAAAAAAAAAAGGCAGATTAAAACACTCAAATTAGCATATATATCTGTAGACTATATTCGTGTTTTTAGAGCATAACATACTGAAACAGTTATGGCTGACCACAGCAACTGGACTGATTTTTGTTTTGTTTCGGTTTCATTAGTAGTAGTACATGCGCATAGAGAGAGAGAAGAGAGAGAGAGAGAGAGAGAGAGAGAGAGAGAGAGAGAGAGAGACAGAGAAAGAGAGAGAGAGAGAGAGAGAGAGAGAGAGAGAGAGAGAGAGAGAGAGAGAGAGAGAGAGAGAGAGAGAGAGAGAGAGAGAGAGAGGAGAGGGAGGAGGGAGGGAGGAGAAGGAGAGAGAGAGAGAGAAACCTCGGGACTGCAAGTAATTGTAACCAATGATTATTACGTATGTTTTGATGTTTTGCTTTTTCATTCCTTTCTGGTATACCTTTCACATTTTCAAGGAACCTTAATCTAAAAGACTAACATCTGGTTTCACTTCACACCTTTACTCCACAAGAGGAAGATACGGTCAGGCTTGTCGAACACCTGTGTCAAAGCGCCCATTCAACCATTTCCTGCACAAATTCATAGATGACATAGAAGTCGAAGAACATTTTTATAGTGTCTTTCGCCAAAACTTCAATTGGCACGGGAAGCGCACAGGTCCTATATGTAGGAATGTCACCATTTGGCATGGGAAGTGCACAGGCCCTATATGTAGGGATGTCGCCATTTGGCATGGGAATTGCACAGGCCCTATATGTAGGGATGCCACCATTTGGCATGGGAAGCTCACAGGCCCTATATTTAAAGATGCTCGACATTTGGCATGGGAAGCACACAGGTCCTATATGTAGGGATGTCGCCATTTGGCATGGGAAGCACACAGGCCCTATATGTAGGGATGTCGCCATTTGGCATGGGAATTGCACAGGCCCTATATGTAGGGATGCCGCCATTTGGCATGGGGAAGCGCACAGGCCCTATATTTGGGGCCAGACACCTAGGTTTCTTGAATGGAAATTTTCACTTTCCTTAGCGGTTTATGATGTAGTTCATAGTTGAACAACAGCCAATGAGACTGCAAATTATTTTAAGCTCGTAGCTTTTCCCTGTAGCCTCGCTATCATTCATTAAAGGACGCTTTCCCATTCAACACGCTTCGTGCAAGCCTTAGTTGATTGCACAGCTATTGCTGCTATTGTTTAGTTCTTATTTTAAGTTTCCTTTGTTGCTCTCAATATGAATTCCATATTCTTCAACTTTCAGAAAATACATGTTTTATAGATCTTTTATCATCTGTAAACGTGAAATCATTATAATTCAAATTAAGTCTAAATTGTAGTCACCCCTTGCACACTCTTTTTTCATGCAAATGGCTGGAAACCCCTCACTGTAAAAAGGTCACTTCTGGTAACACGCAGGTTTTCTTTGGTTAATGGAGTGCTGTGGCAAACCGGCATTTACTGGTCAAAGCCTTTCCAGGGTTAAAATAATGGCAGTATTGGCAGGGTCCTGACTTAACTCTATGTGTGGTACTACCCTGGTAGGATGGTACTCCTTTCAAAATTTAATTACTTAACCCTGGTAATCAGTGGTAAGGCCATGACCGGTAAATGCCGGTTTGTTAGAGCACTTTGTTCAACGCTGACGAGGATTTCCGGTTTGCCTGCTATAAACCTCTCGGCGCGATGCCCAACATTTGCCGGGAAGGAAAGACGGGTCAAGAGAGGCCTGAATATTCTTCCTCATTGTTACCCTCTTACTGTCTTACACTCGTCTTTTTAAAATAATGCTTTCTGATTGGTTAACCATTTAGTAAAAAGGATGCGTTTTGGTCAGGCTCATAAGCTTATGTCATAAGGCATTCGGTTGAGTCTATTTCAAAAGGGTGTGTCCATCATTTTCTTTACCTGGGACAACTGATAGTAGCTTAAAGCCATACTTTGCATGAAGTAGGCTTAACTATACAACTTTCATTTATCGGACACCCTATTGTAAAATGGAATGATCCTATTACACTACTAGATGCTTGTCAAAACCACCTTGTTTTTCCGTTCACCACAGCGCGAGTCACAGATTTCGCTAATTTTCGGTCCTGTTCACCTTGCCCCCCTCCTCTTTACAACATAGTAGCGTAATATGGCTTACAAACACCATTGGAAAGCTCTATTCAAGCCCTTTCCAACTGTGTGTGTTTGTGATAAAGAATGTGTCATACAATAATGTCCTCTCACACTTTAGGAAATGAGGGTGGCCAGACGCGAAAGCCAGTGCAAAACCAGCTCGCCAGACACCCTCTCTCTTTCTTTGCGTTTTACCACGATAGTTCATGAATGACAGCTTCCACTTGATTGGTCGAATAAGATTATGCTAAAAATTAGTCCTGCCAATGTCAAAGTTAAGGTGAAAAAGATTTTAAATGCTCTGTACAGCCACTTACGTAAGAAACTCAGAGAAAACGAGCCCTGAAAGTTTCCATAGTTGGGGTACCACCAAAGGGACATAATAAAGAGGGTTTATTTTATAAAAAGTTGGGGCTTGGTAAAGAAAGTAAAATAGAGGTAGTGGGAAGCTCCTTCAATGTGGGCCAACCAGAGATTGTGTGACACTATAGTGACAACGGATGGGACTGAACACTGATTGATGAACACGAGCAGTTCAAATGTGACAATGACAAGGGACCGGACCGAGACTATCGTAAATTGGACTGAGACTGTAGCATTGGACTATCGAGACATGTTGTTACCGAGAAATGCAGGTCTGTTTCGAGAGTGTGTGTGCTAATAAGAATGTGTATTTGCACAAATACGTAATTGGTTTTGTTGTCTCCTACTAAATTGAAAAGAATGGAATCATCCTCCTAGTTTGGCTTGGGTCACATGAGTGAGACCAGATGATCACCATGCAACTGAATTCTACAGATTGGTGATGGCCTGGTCAGAAGCCATACTACCCCGTGAACTCGCTTAACTTTGTAGGCAATAGTTAGCGTGCGGCAGCGGCTGCGCTGGCTGAGCGAGCAGCTTGCTTTTCTAGTGCTAAAATAGTTCCAGACCATGGCACTCCTCCTAAAATATATGAGAAAATAGTTGAAACAGATTGTCATTGATCGCCTGCATGAATCAATGTTCATTATTTTTTTTAAACAGTCAAACAGTTAGTTGAGTGTAAGTACCACCTCTGCTTTCATTTCTGCTGTCTCATTCTTCAGTCTCCATTTGTCATCACTTTTATGAAAAAAATGAAAGATTGAATCAGTAAAAGTGTCCAAGTAGTGGATTCTAATATACTCACTGTGTCTGTCCTAAAGGCCAGAGAGTTATCTTGACTAATTTTCAGCTTGAGAAGACCCAAGTTGCCCTCGGTTGCAGTAAGCTTGCTGACTTCGTCAGCGATCGATTGTGCCGCCATGGCTTTATTATTGTTGAAGTGACCCAACGACCAGCACGACCCGGAAGTAAATCAACTAGTATGTTGATCGTTATTTACTCCTTCTTCTTTGTGTTCAATACAGAAAAGTATCGCTTTAATGTTTTATTTACTATTAAATTGAATACATGTAATACTATTATTGGCTTTATTATCCCTATTGTTCGGTTTTTACAAAAATGCTGGTTATTGTTATAATGATAATAATGATGCTGATAATGATGATGAGGAGGAGAGAGAGAGAGAGAGAGAGAGAGAGAGAGAGAGAGAGAGAGAGAGAGAGAGAGAGAGAGAGAGAGAGAGAGAGAGAGAGAGAGAGAGGAAACGAGTATGACTGTAATGATGGTAGGGATGGGTGCGATGTGCTAATCGGGATATTTTGAATGTACATATATATGTACATACTTTGTCATGACGATAATATCCTCATCACAGTTAATATGACTCGCAAGCGTATTTTTTTTCGCTTTTGTGTAATGATCGCCAGTATTGTAAAACATCAAGATTTTTGGCTTAAATGTTATACATTGTCAATATCATGACGTACTAAAATCGGAGGCATGTCGCATTAATATGAGACAAAACAGTCCAACTATTGTAATATAATAGTGACATAAGGAAATATTTTGTGTATGTAGGGGAGACGGGGAGAAATAAGAGTGCTTAAGATTAAATAAAGAAAAGGATTTTTTAAAGAAAATCAACTAAAGATAAAAATACAGACGATATGAGACAAAAAAACAATCTACACCAAAAGTGGAAAACATTTTTTTCATTCTTTCAAGTCGTTACCTCTGAACTACAGAATAGAGGTAGGTCTTTCTCTATTCTGTGCTCTGAACCAATAGACCCTCATAAAAAAAAAAGTATTGGTAGCTAAAATAATAAGCAAGTTCACCAAGATTAGTTTCTTCAATAGCAACGTCAAGAATGAAATACATGTACATGTATTAACACGGGGCCTGAAAGTCGTGAGCTTTCGCGTTCTATTACTACTATGATTTGGTACTGCTTCTAGCCTACCATACCAATAAAGACAGAGATTCAGTGTTTGCAAGCCTGTGTTCAGATTCAAACTTCAGATATCTGGCTGGAGAAGGAAAGCATCCATCTTCTTAGAACATCCCTGTCTTTGCCAGGGTGGTTCCCCCTATAATTTACCCCCCACCCCGTCCACATGATACATGAACACTAATCTCAGGGTGGATTAAAAGAAAATAAGACGAAGCGGAAATTTATTGAAACTTACTCCATTCACCTTAATATTATATGCATTAATATGTGATGATCTCAGAGTGAATGGAGGAGAAACAGCAGTTGTAAAAGAGTACAAGGAATTTTTGATTGTTTCTTTCGTTCATTGAAATCTACCACACCCACATCATACGCGATGATCTCAGGGTGAATGAAGAGGAAACAACAACCAAGGTGAAAGGTGTATGAAGGAATGAAAGGGAAAAAAAGAAGTCTGCAACAGGCCCTGCAAACAACACCCGCCAACCGCTTAACACGGTGTAAAAATTGAATGAGAGTAGAATCGTTAAAGTCCACTAGTACTAGTACAAATCTGCAAAATATTGTGGCCTGGTCAAAAACCTCTAAAAGTCAGCTTTATTTCCAGAATGCTGTCATAATTACAGGAAGCATGCCCAGAGCAATTAAACAGCTGGCAAAGAAAGCTGAAAATAATAATAATAATAATAATAATAATAATAATAATTATATAATAATAATAATAGTAGTAATAATAATAATAATAATAATAACAATAACAACAACAATAATAATAATAATAATAATAATAATAATAATAATAATAATAATAATAATAATAATAATAATAATAATAATAATAATAATAATAATAATGGTGGATATTTATAATGCGCAGCTTTTCAAGCTCTGGGCTGGATCTGGTCAAGAAGAGATGAGAGTTTGCTTCCTATAGAATTGCCACTATGTACGGAAGTAAAATGGAAGTTTGGCAAAAAGCAGTTACCAACTAGAAGAGTAAAGCAACGACAAACGTGGGTAGCAGTTGGATGGGTGACGTGTTGGGTGTCCAAACCATCGGTGAAAGCGAAACAAAAAATATAGAGGGGCACCTATCATGACCTTAGAGTGTAGGAAAGTTAAGGGCTGAAACAGTGAATCTTTTCTTCTGAAGACTATCTGTCTTTACCTTCCATTGAGTTTCCTTCCACTGTAGTGCATCTATCATATATTTATACAATTTCTTGTGTCTGTAATAATAATAACACTCAATTTAAAAGGTTAGCTAAACCTAGGTTTTTACTTTTTTTCTCTTAACATGTTTTGGAGGTATACAGTTTCCAAAGTATGTTTTAGTTGACCATTTCACAACATAATAGTCAAATTTGAACATACATGTACTACTTTCCTCATTTAACTGAAGTGAGAAAGAACCGTACGGTACTAAACATGTCAAAGAGAAGGGATGCATCCCATTGCTGTTTGATATTGATATGCATCCCCGAGGTGGGAGTTTAAAATTACTTTCAAAATTTCAATGACGTGGCCTGCAGGGAGGGAGGTTGATAAATGTAGGCAAATCGTAACCCATGGCTCTCTTTTACCAGGTAATAATATGACTTACGAAATAAAAAAGTATCAAAACATAGACAAAAAAAAGGAGATGGTATGGGTGAAAGCAGGAGAGTTTTCTTATTTGATTCGATTTACCCACATCCACAACTGAGGATATCTCTGAGTTTTTGATATGATTTTTAATTTTGCCCAGACTGTCTTGTTAAACAGCCAAGATAATATCTTTAATGACATTAATGTGCAGTGTTGTGATCTGCACACGAGACTCCCTTTTTATCGTCTGTCTCCGATGGGACAGGGTGTCGATCCACCTACCTAGACCAAGGGGGAGGGTAGATTTCATTGGAAAAATAACTCCACAAAATTTTTCAACTGTCGGCGATGCTTGAACGTGGGTTAAGAGCCAACACCTTGCCTCTAGACTACCGAGAGAGAGAGAGAGAGAGAGAGAGAGAGAGAGAGAGAGAGAGAGAGAGAGAGAGAGAGAGAGAGAGAGAGAGAGAGAGAGAGAGAGAGAGAGAGAGAGCGAGGGAGGGAGGGAGGGAGAGAGGGAGGGAGGGAGAGAGAGAGAGAGAGAGAGAGAGAGAGAGAGAGAGAGAGAGAGAGAGAGATACATATATATATTTAAATATATAAATACATATATATATTTAAATATATAAATAATATATATATATATATATATATATATATATATATATATATAGGGAGAGATAGAGATAGGGATATATAGAGAGGAGAGAGAGAGAGATAGGGAGAGAGAGAGAGAGAGAGAGAGAGAGAGAGAGAGAGAGAGAGAGAGAGAGAGAGAGAGAGAGAGAGAGAGAGAGAGAGAGAGAGAGAGAGAGAGAGAGAGAGAGAGAGAGAGAGAGAGAGAGAGAGAGAGAGAGAGAGACACACAGAAACAAAGCCAGAAAGGATATAAAAGAACCAAAACAGCACACACAAAAAACGTAGGCCAAAACAAAAACAAATAAACCCATACAAAATAACACAAACACTAAGTCAGCTTTTTCTGTTTATTTAACAAGTATTTACAATGCGTGTGGTAATGGCAAAAGTTTGATCTAATGAATTACATCTGTCTTAAAATTTGCTGCAACCCAACAAAATATTAAGATTGGAAATAGCACTAAAATGCATTCCATTAATTGTCTGACTCAAGATATTATTACTATGATGTTCATAAAAAACATGTCACTGAATATGTTGCATTATCTTTAACAAGTACAACAGCTGAAACATACAATTATTAATCATTGCGTTTCAATTAAACTATTTCTTAAGAAAATCAATGCTTGTTTCAAACAGTACATATACTCTCGATACAGTATAGACAGTTAAATGTTGAACTTTCAATTATGCAATTGAGTACAAGCATAAAATACAAATAGGACACATGTCTATAAATAACACGTTACATCAACAGGCCTTTTTTAGGCATATGTAGGAAGTCAATTTGCTTTTTAATCATACACATACACATCACAAAGCCCACTGTGCTTTCTTTTGTAAGTAAATAGGGATGTGTATACTACAGCTGCACATCACATACGTTAACTTTCATGACGCCAATGAGACAAGGTGTGAGTGATAAGAGGGGAGCCAACCCCCCCCCCCCCCACCCACAAAAAATCTCACAACCCAAAAAGGATCACAAATTCACTTTCCCATTCCCAAAGGCCATAAATGCCAACTAAAATGTATTTCTCCATGATTCTAATGAAGAGATTATTGTGAACTTATCTGATTTTAAAACACATGTATGAACACTATGCTGCAAGTTTTGAAAAATCTAAGAATTTTTATTATTATTCATGTAGTTTCTCTAGATTCAAATGGGAAATATGGTTCATAATGCTAATGATACAAATAAACACCAACAAATCTATTATCATTTAAGCGCCAATTTTATCAAACGTTACTCAATACCAATGTACAGCGTGTCCTTTGTAACTGTGACCACACCAAAGCAATTCTAAAAGTATTACAGCCAAGAAAACGGTCGACAAAAACCTCACAACAATGATACACTTTTGACATGAAACTCATCTACAATGTACTGTCGCTAATCTTTATTTAAAACAATGACTGACATGCCATCCAGACTAGCGGAATGTATCGCATAAGCAGCAACAGCAGCATCCCAGCTTCTTCTCGTTAAAGAAATAATATGATAAACACCCCATTCCATAGAGCAAAAAGACCCCCCCCCCCCCCAACAACAAAACGAAATGGTAAAGCACAATCACAAAGCAAAAACAAGAAAATAAATGGAAACCACAAAGCTTACCAAAATAAACATCAAAGAAAATGCACACCCCCGCTCTTTTTAAAATACAGTGAATGCAGAGAAAGGGAGAAGAAAAAGATATGACATACTAACCTACAAGTACAAGGCATGCGGTCTGTAATACTAGTAGTTATTAAAACACCTCTCCTATCCTAATGGCATTTGAAGTCGTTAACTACTAAAAGCCCCAAAACAAACAAAAATAAGTCTCGATAAACATGCCACTCTACCATCTCAAAAGAAGTATTCTCAATTTGAAATAAATACTTAACAAGCAAATCATCACTTCAATACAACGCTTTTGAGTACAAATCGAGTTCTCAGAGAGGTTAAAACTAAACAGAACGAAATTTAGGGCATCTGTCTTGCATGTACAATAACCAATCTCATCATGGATCTGTTTCTTAAAGAAAAACCCGACCCACAGGAAGAATTGGGAGTAATTTGGGAACACTGTATTTTGTATTCACTTGATTGGAGTAGTGTGATGGAATAAGCAGATATCAGTTTGCAAGGACATAACAAACTTTAATGGTCACCAAAATCTTCAACCATGGAAATTAAAATCAGTTATCAAATCAAAGCATTATATAAGATATACAATTTTACCTTGAATACCAATTTTACACAACATTAGAAAATCAGTCAAGCCTATTAGTAGATGAGTTATTATTACACATGTTAATTCTGCAATTGCTTACTTTTGAAGCAACGATCTTGCATGCAGGTATCATTGTCAATAAATCAAGGTCAGAGAAGCTGAAGAGGTCAAAATTGAAGTTTAGGTACCCTGTTAATCTTGTATGATATGCATGTCAGTAAACATGTGAAAGCAAAGTAAGAAAAATAAACCTAAAGGAAAAAAAATCCCAACCAAAACAGACAAATTTTTACATAATATTAGCTGTAAAATTTCATTTTACCCAGTTCAATGACTGAATGCTAAAGAGTCAAAAATAACCCAACAAAAACACAAAAAAACTTAAATACAGATTACAATAACGTTAATACATCACAATCCAACTGCTACACTACCGGAGCTACCTAAGGTGTATTTTTCATAATTTCTTAACTGAAACCAAAGGGAAGCAAACCTTTAATTTATAACAAAATACTGAAGAGTATACTTTTTCTACAGAAAGGAACAATGATGCGTAATTTATATTTATTTACTTGATGTATCGGATTCAATGTCTCTTCTTCATCTACAAACAAATCCATATAGAGGAGGGTACATCTTTACAACCACACGTATCTTACTTAGCTTTATGGGTGAGCTCTAATAACAACAGCATAATTTTATTGCAGATCCCTGGTGCTCGTCAGAAAAAAAAAAAATGAGAAAGGCGACAAATTCAGACCCAGGACCATTTATATTATATATATAATAAAGTGTACGATATTATCAGTGGAAGAAAACATACCCAACAAACAATTCATATCTTATTCTTTCGCAGCAAAGAAATCTAGTTAGGATCAAATTGTTATACTGGAACATCAAACAACACTTCATCATACAAGAGAATATGCATAGATGCTAATAATTTCATTGATGGTAACAATTATCTGAACATTATGTACACACAATCCACTTGTAAACGGCTGATGCTTTGTGTCTCATCTCCTTTCCCCAAGGCAAACATAGTGTCTGTCATGAATCTTTACAACCATTTTCTAAAAATCAAACCATACAGTTGTGCACAATACACTTCTCCCTTTTGATATTCCATCTGGCTCTATGTGAGGTCTATATTGAATGGATGCATGAACAAAAAAAAACCAACACTCCAACAACTCAGGACATTATGAATAATAATGATACATTTCATGGAACAACACCAAAACCTTTAATCACTTTTAACTGTTTTTCCGATGAAGTCAGAAAGTTGCTATTCTCGGCTAAGAATACGTGACAAAGAAAACAGAAGGATATCATATTTCTGGAAAAAAACCAAACGACCCTTATATTGGGGGGGGGGGGGGGCCCTCTCATATTTGTGTTGCTTTTGTGCTCCACATGGCTCTGAGTACTCGGAAATGATATTATCGCAAATGCAATCTAACATTTCTTGCGATAAATTATATTACCGAATAAAAGACAATCATACAAAGGATATACACAATCATTGTGGAGATAGATACACCGATCACAAGTTACATCTAACAAGTTGAGCAAAAGTGATAAATTCTTCAAGTCTCAAGAATGTCACAATCACACTTTATAGGCATTGATTGAAGTATGCATCATACCGTTTTCATTTTGTGTAAGTGAAAAACAAAAAACCATCCCCATCACCCCTCCTTCTACAAAACTCAAACCAAATCCAATTTAAATATATGACATATTGCATTCCCTGACAAACTCCTTAATATATATTTCTTTTTTAATTTTTAATGGTACTTTGAAAACGTTTCCCAAATATCCTCTCATATGTGCAACCTCAAAATACAACCTTTGGTAATGAAAATAAACTGTGTACAAAACAAACTGAATTAATGTGATCCATCTCATCAGTGTACATTTATGACATTTTCAATTGATTCACATTATACTCCGTGCCAATCAAAATAAAGGTCATTAACAATGGTTACTTGTCACTACCTACGATTAAAAGAAAATCACTCTGATGAACAGCGTTTGAAAATAAACACAGGGGAAAAGCCAATTCTCCTCATGGCGAGGATGATAGGTGGGCTTTACACTTATTTGAAACATTCACAATGAATCGCATGAATAGAAATAAAATAAAGAAAGAAATAGCCACTAGATCTCTAAAAAGAAGTAATCCATTTGATTGACTTAGAGAGAGTGGGTAAAAAAATGACAGTCATTGAACAAAAACGTTTTTGTGGTAAAATTTAAATTACAGATTAATAAAGCAGTAATGAATATCCACAATTTAATTAAGCCATCACATTGCTTATAAAAAAACCCCATTAATAAGGAAAAATAATTATCAATTATTTCTTTAAAAAAAATAATAATCTTGTTCTAAAAAACTTTTCTATATTGATAGAAGCATTTTAAGAATCTTAAACTACATTTCTCATAAAAAAAGACTTTCATACACTCACACAATAGTACAAATTTCCTCATACAATGCTTGACCTCTCTTTGTTTATCAACGTCTCTTATAATTCGAATAGCATGAGTGGCTGATACAGTTCTCAGAGATAGACATACAAATAAGACGTTATCAATTCTACTTCTGTTTTTTCTTACAAAAAAGACCTCAAATCATACGCCCCCCTCCCCCCATAACAACACAACTCCAACCCAACTCAATTATATCACAGCTGACACACATTAAAACACAATAAACATCTTTTTTAATTAGTCAGAGCCTAGCCATCCAATAGCAGCCACCTTAATTTTTCCATTTGACTGTCTAGCTGCAACCAATGATCAAATCTACTTGTGCCTCTAACCAGATATTTATTTCCTCTCTGTGCAACTTTTGCTCGTATAACTGACACAAATGACATGAAAGTATAATTGTTGATATGTAAAGACATCATTACAAAAGATGGGTTGTGAAACTGGTGGTATCTGAGGTATTCAAGTCATGCTGTTGTAGTTTGATGACAAGGAAAGTTCACAGATAATACAGAAACATGGAACAAATGATGAGCATGAACCAACTTTGCAAGACCGAAAATCAAAAATATTTGTGTTATGCATGATTCTAAATAATGGACTTTGATGTTTCCCCCTCTTACACTTATTAACAAAATGTCAATATATTTGAGAGATATTAATAGATTTACTTCTGTACTTTTTGTGTGTAAAAAGGTCCTTTTAACATTCAATTCAGGAATTGGAGAAAAATCTAATTACGACATGGTAAGTGGTAAATTTAATCACGCTATAAAAAAAAGATCTAAAAAGACTGTGATATTTTAATTAATCATGCTCGTGTCTGCCCTTTTCTTTCTTTACTTTATTTAAAATGATGCAAAGGAATGGAAAATTGATTCCCAGTTACATAAATAGAAACTGTATAATAAAAAAAGCTCATTCTGAAGTGCCTATTACTATTACCCTACTAACCATGTCAAGAAATAACTCAAATTCAGATCACATATTTTCAGGTTGTCATATATAAACCTCAGACATGTGCACTAAAATTTGTGAATAAGTTTGGGTACTCTTTAAAATTCAGATACTGTAGTAAGTATGGTCTTGAAACATGAAATCCCTTCTTTTGAGTCAGACACGTCAGTGTTTATGATATGATAAATCCATTTTTTGACATTTTCACAAAAATTATTCTGAAGTAACAAAGAACTCATTGATTTACTAGATAAAATATTTGATTCCCCTTGACGTCTATAGTGACTACTGGCTTTGTGCTTTTCATTCTGACAATGCCTTACTTAAGTAAAAGGATAAGAAATCAATATAAAATGTCATATTTGGTATTTTTGTTTTTGTTTTTCTTTTCACATGGCTTTTTACCTAAGAAAAAAGAGAATGCCTAGAAAAATGTCTATATAATCAGTTAATGTTAAGACAAAGGCTGCTCACTGCAAAGTAAACTTGATGAAGATTTAAGCATCTCATCATGAACATTGCATACGTATGATGCTACGTCGACCTCCATTTCCTCATGACGTTTGATAAATGGATCCTCCTGGAAAACAAAGAAAAATAAAACCATAACAAAAGGGGAAAAATATTCACAAACTCTACGACACTCACTTTACTGGAAGAAAAAAAACCACCTCACCCAACAAGACAATCCAAATACAAAAATCTACCAATTTAATACCCGATCTATGTTACTCATGACATTTAGTTCTGTCAAGCTGTGACTTTTGATTTGATTATACCAACATCCACAACTAAGGTGGTCTATGTACAAAATTTCATTACTAATCAAATTTTGCTAGATTTGATCATGGTACTTAGGCAGGCAAAACAGACATAATAAGAAGATACAAAGCAAAGTGGGAAGAAGCAAAAGTTAATATTCATATTCAAGAGACAAACAAATGAATCATTGAGAGGATGAATTTGCTGCCCTTAAAACTCAAATTATGCACAATATGAAGTGAAATAAATTCAATCCGAGCCCTTAAGTTGAGAAGCAATTCTTGTAATTGTTTGTTTGTTAGTTTAATTGAAAATTTACCCCGTCCACCATTGTGGTGATCTCAGGGTGAATTAAGAGGAAACAGCAAAATATAAATAAAGTGAAAGAGTAAAGGAAAGATAGGACCTACCAGCAGCACCCACTCCTTACAATCAAATTGAATCATATAACTCAACCATCATACTTACCAACAGCTTATTATACTTTGGTCGTTGTCTATCTTCTTTTGTCAGACTGAAGGAGGGGAAAACAAATACAACAATCAATAATTCATTGCTATAAAAAAATGTTTGTCATGACAACATATAAAAAAAAAAGACATTTGATAGTCAGGAAAAATAATATGTACTGGTTAATAATGTTTATTCTTTCCCGTATGAACTAAGTGATTCAAGACAACGTTGACATTACATGGCATATCAAGAATATACATTATTATATGTTATATAAAATTGCAACTGGTTCATGGCAATGACACAGATTTTAGTTTAAGTCAGTGCCCATCCTTCCAGCATGTAACTTCTGACACTATATAGATATCCTTATCCACCAATTAATTTACTATAGCTGAACCAAGGTTACCATCAGCACAAAATATAAAATTTAAAAGCTGCATGTCGATGTTATTGATTTGCAACATTATTTCAAAATACAGTGGATACCGCATAAGTCGATGTTCAAGGGACCTACTAAAAAAGAACGACGTAGCCCATTGCTTCTCAATGTTTAATTAGGTCAATAACCCTGAACTACTAAGCACAGGGAGGTAACTCCTACAACATAACGACATGGTGCCAGCAAAATATTTCTTGTGCATACACCACTTGAAATAACTTAATTTCTAAAATTCGTTTAGATGCTTGAATAATTTCTCTTTCACTTCACGTGTGACATGCATCCATATTATCTTTGACATTGTTCAATTCGTTGGAACATTGAGGACTTGATTGTTCAGGTGAAGATGGTGACTCCGTCAGGAGTATAATTTTCGTTTTGATTTAGATCTAATTTCCTTTCTTTCTCAAACTCAACATGAAATTCTGCCCTTTCACAGAAGGTACACAAGTGTACTTGTGAAGAAATTTAAATCTGTCTTGAAAAATTAACGTGTCGATAACCAGTAAGCAATTTACATCGAGTAAACATGTACTTTCGGTTTAATGTACTCTCCACTTCCTGAAAGCAACAGAAGTAACTTATTGATTGTAGTTTCAACGTAAATGAGCTCAAACACACGCAAGTACTTTCAAAATTGGGTCGGGCGCATGTTTTTGCGACGTTGGATTTTAGTGGGTGTAATGGGAAGAAATGGGTTAAGCAATTGCTCAGTTACATCCCCTGACAGGCTTTTCATCGCAATGGTATTATTTTAACTGACGTGTGCTCACATGCATGTGTTGTTGTTTTTTTGTACTTTTCTTGTTCGAGTGATTGAACGCAGTAGTAGAATTCTAATGGAAAGAGGGAAGTGGCGATGATGGAGTAGTACGTGTATTAGTAAGTAAGAGTAAGACTGCGCATGCAATTAGATTTTAGATCTCTAGCCTCAATTACCAATCGCGGTATTATCAAGTGCTTAGCGGAGATAGATCTACTAATAATATTAATAATGCTGATGGCTGGCACGCAATGATTGGGTAAGAGTAAGATCCTTGGCACCCCCCCCCCCCCACCTTACTAAACTAACAGCAAAGTATAAGTAGTACAAGTTGTACTACATCTACATCATACGATGTGTTATGTACTATATTACACAGTTTGAACAAAGAAGAAAGCATAATATGTTCAAACCCCTCCAAGTCGCAATACTGACAATACGATGTAGACCCACGCGACATATCATTAATTATATTTTATAGTTATTGGTGGCCACCACCCACCTGCTCTCGTCCACCCGATTTCACTCTGACCAGTACAGTCTAAACTGGGTGCGATTACACAATTGAACAGGAGAAAGGAAAGTCACAGACAACAGACCAACCATATGCCAACACTTAAGCGGATTTTATTAACTTGCGTTAATTGAATCTTGTGATGTAGAGTTAGGACACGTGGAGGAGAGTTTAATAATCACTAATACAGCTAGATTAGATCTACGTTTGTATTGATCATGTTCTCTAGCTGTGCGGTCAACTGCCGTGGATAACATTGAAACATCCACTTATAAGGCATGTTACTTTAAACAGTTTTTTATTAATTAAAAAATGTGTGGAAGATGGGACTGTAAAAAAACATCGACTTAAATAAAAATTGGCTTATGCAACGTCCATTTATGCAGTATCCAATGTATTGCCAATGGGGGACCGGGTCCTGGAGACCATTTTCAAACTAGAGTCATCATAGCTGTATTCAGTTGCACCAAATTAGTGGATAAATGTGTAAAAGGTCTAAACAGCTGCCATATTGAATTATAAACTATAAATATATCTTCTCTCTCAAACTTCTGCAGGCAGTTTCTCAAGACAATGAATAAAAACTAAATAGAGTGATTTTTTAAATCACACCATTTATCAGTCTTGAAAATAGTTTGATTTTTCTTGTTCTGTTTTTTTGTCAATTTTGGAGTAAAAATTACCAACCTCCCAGAAAAGCACGAACAAATTTTTTCACCCCAAAGAAATCGACTAATGAAAAAACCCCATTAACTATTCTTGTTTCACTTACCAGGAATTAATGAAGCTGATGCACTGGGAAGAAAATGATCCATTGTTGGAAGCCTTGGAGCAGAGCCAATTACAACTTGCTGTAACTGGTCAAAAACACTTTGCCACTTTGGGTAGGGAAATTTGCCGGTTGCAAGTTCCATCTGCAAAGAAAAACAAACCAACAACCATGCATAAAATTTAGCATAACTCAGCTATAAAATAGACATAAATATGCATCCATTATTACTCCAAAGAGACCTAAACAAGTGTGCTCTAATTAAATCAAATGAAAGTTTGTAGAAACAGAACCATGATGGAAAGGATAATTTTTGTTTTCAAGACAAAAAATTTATACGAATGATGAAATAACATCACTTTTAATAGTCAACACGGTACAAAGCCATGAAGCTGTCTAACAGCCCAGGTATTGCTTCAAGATATAAACATCCTTGTAAAGATAGAGTCTGATTTTTTTCACCTGCAGAAAAAGATTACCCGATGAGCTACTAAGCATTCAACAAATACATTTTTTTAAAAGGAAGTCTGACTCTTACAAAAGAAATCATGTTGCTTTAAATTTGTAAAATTAAAACAAAATTTAAACAAAGTTGAGATAGACTACAAAAAAAAATGTCTTGTTGACACAATAAAATAAATCCAATAACAAGGACTGAGAATATATCTACCTATCAGACAAACATGCCTCTCATTTACCAAGGTAATTCCAAGACTCCACACATCAGACCTCCACATCATACCCTCTGCTTGATGCCATGGGGTCAATTCTTTCTGGCTGTGAAGAGAAGACAAAGGTGATTAGATGTAACTGAATAAAGTGGGCAACATAAGGATATAAAGTCATCTCCAAAGTCTCAGTTTATGCAATATACAAATTAAAGGAGAACTTTCACAGATGACAATAGCATAACTGCCAACTCTTTCAAATCCAGAAACAGACTCAAATTAATTTTAGTTTGCACGACAGCTGCAATATTCAGAAAACATAAATCCTTTAACTTGAATTGACCCTCCTTTAAAGTAGATCGAACTAAGGGTGATGTTTCTGGACTCCTACCCCAATGTCTCCGAATCTCTGCCATTTACTTAAGAGATTCCTTTAAAATAAAAGAAAGTTAACCATCATAAAAGTACTTTTCAGGCTGAATTCAGACGTAAAGACTCAAAACCAAAAAATCATACTAAATGTGTTTTTTTGATACTGGTTAGCAGCCTATGCAATAGGATAAAAAATGCATTCAGGAAATTCTCTGAGATGTATGAAGAGTAAAATGTATACCCACTGAAAAAAATGTGTTATCCCAGTTGATGCTCAATTTTTAATAGGAAAAAACATACACAAATAGGTCCAAAGACGGAAATCATTTAGCTGAGAGGGATTTAAACATATAAATATATACCCTGTCACAGAGGGGCAAGTATTGCACATTAGAAGGAGATTGATAAATAAATTTAAAAAAGGACTTCTTACAAGATGTACCAATGAGGATTTGTTAAAGAACAAAATATGACGAAAATAAATTATGCTCTTTTCTTAGACTTAGTATTTCTACATAAAATATAGTGGAATAAAACAAACCTACCGCCATGTAAGGTCTACAGCCTGCATCCCGGCTCTTGGCAATGGAATCCACTAAATGTCCACTGATGCCAAAGTCACACAATTTGATATGTCCTTTCTGTCCAGCAGAATATTCGAAGGTTTCACATCTACACCAAACAAAAACAGAAAACCAGTCAACAACAACTTGTGATGATTGAATAATAAGGACATCATTAAGATTAGGCAACTGCAAGACCAATTAATGCTTTTATTGTTTAATTGAAATTAACCCTATCCACCACATGCGGTGGTCTCAGAGAGAATTAAGAGGAAAACAGCAAGATAAGAGAGAAGTGAAAGGAAAAAGAAGTAGAACCTACCAGCAGTGCCCCCGTCAACCACCCACCCAACTAATGAGTGTTATAATAATCTTTAAGACTTAAATACATACGGTCATGTGTAGCTCATAGCTTGGACAATTATCACATATACTCTCGACAAAAGAATTTTCAAAAGTTGCAAATCAAAGTACTAAATCAATTATAATGAAATTATACATAATGATATTTCATTCATTTTGCTATATATGTATGAAATTTCATTGCTTTACGTCTTGCCAAAGTTGAGAAAAGGTCTTTAAATCTATTCATCCCATTTTCTATAATTTGCACAGGCGGGTGAGTCATTAAATCACGTTTTGGTTCTCTGCGTTGTTGGATACAGGCAAGACATCTTCGTCGCATACATGCAATAAGATTTGTCTTTGTGAAATGTTATTCATTCTTCATTTCATGCATCTGTGAGTGTCAAAGCATGGTAACTTGAGAATACTCTTTTCAGTATTCTAAACTGAGACTCGAGGGAAGGAAGATGGGATTGCTGTGTAGATTGGCATTATTCAAAATGCATCCAACAGATCGATGGCTGGTGAATATTCCAAGACGCCCTTCAACCTCTTGAGCGGTTTGACCAGCAATGTGTTTTCTGTCAAGTAAATGAGTTATCACTAGAACGGTTTTGTTGCTCAAAGTGACTCTTGGATGCCCTGTTCTCGCAAGATCTTCAACATTCCACTTTCTTCTCAGTATTGAAGTGGCTGTTGGACAACATTTAAATTGTCTAATTACATCTTTGACACCAACTATTGCATCAAGCATGCCAATAAATCTACAGCGATCAGTAATAGAGAGGTCGCCATATTGAAAACAAAACTGTAAAATAACTTACTGTGAACAAGATGATTGGTGTGTTTACAGGATGATCAGCAACGAGCTATAATTTTATACTAAAAGCAAGAAAATTGCTTGAGGGGTGATATTTAGGTGTTTAGGCAAATGCACATGCAAACTGTGGCTGTGGTCTGTGGCGTGACCTAGATAACGTTTGGTCTTTTGATACACTAACAGACATTACCTGCATTCATTTTTGAACTATATATAAATTAACTGTATAATGATAGACATGAAATCTTTAGAAGAACATAAGAGTCTCAAAGAGTTTACTTTTGATCAGCGAGTATATTATTCAATCAGACAATAGAAATGACTGTGTTTGTGAACAATATGTCATATATGTGACACTCAAGTACAATATATATGTTTTTGTCAAAACGTATGCCTTCAAATCAAAGAATTCAGCAGAGGCAACATCATAATATCAAAACACAAAGGAAACCCCCACAAACTTTTACTCACCTCTGTGTATTATTTTGAGTTTCTCTTTTAAATAATTAAGTGCTTTCACAGTCTGAAAAAAAGAAGAAGAGAGGCTCATACCTAAATTGATTCAAGTGAAGATGCTACACAATATCAACAAAAACAGGCTCTGCCCTTTCTTTACTCCATCCAGAACCACCACCCAAAAAACCACCATATACCAAATCACATCGCAACCCAACCCAAAGCCTCCCCTCCCCCCCCCCCCCCCCCCCAGCAATTCCTAAATGTTTTGTCACCAACAAAATTAAGTATTATCAAAATCTAAATGATAGTGAAGAAAAGCTTAGCTGCTACAAATTCTTTAGTGCTCACAGCATCATCAAAGGATGGAGACACACAACATACAGGCTTACAGAACAAATACTAGTATATATAGTATATATCTAATCTATGAAATGTATAAGAAAGCATGACTTTGGAAAATGAATCATAATTATACGTAATTAGATATAGGCAATTGATTTAAATAAATCTGAAATGTTACATACCACAACTGTAACTTTGCCTATAATTTCCTCTGGAATGGATGAATGCTGCTCAGTGTAGACAAATTTATAGAATTTATCGAGGAGATATCCATCAATTCCATGCAAATCCAACAATCTCCTTTTTGAAACAAAATGCGCAAAAATGATTAAGGTTTTAAAAATGCTACAATTCATAATAAATAAATGAGGAATAAAAATAATAAAATAAAATGAAACAAGTTAAAATATGATGACAAAATAAAACAACCCAGAACAAAACTCACAGGAAACCCCCACAAAAGACAAAAAACACTACTAAGGAGGAGAAAAAGAAGAAGAAAAAGAACAAACAGGACTAAAATAAATATTCTTCCTTTTTAATGATATTCTTTATGGATGAGATAGGTGCAAACTAAATTCTTTTCACTATCAATAGAAAAAACAATATGCAATATAATTTGGGTCAACAGAAATTCACAAAAGTTACCTCTTTGAATAGTGCTCCATAAAACTGTACAATATGTGGGCAGTCATTACTGCTCATAACAACATCAAGATCCATTAACAGCTGCTTCCATCTCTCTTCAACTGTAGATCGTATGCGCTGGAAAAGATAAATAAAAACATTGTCACATTGGTTTATAAC
This sequence comes from Doris montereyensis, assembly GCA_037039925.1. Lineage (NCBI taxonomy): Eukaryota > Metazoa > Mollusca > Gastropoda > Nudibranchia > Dorididae > Doris > Doris montereyensis. The sequence continues at coordinate 12,925 of JAXRKP010001375.1, read as the reverse complement.
TAGTGTACAAATTCACAAGTAATACTGTCTTCATACAATAATGTTAAAATTTTCCTTGCTTTTATATTTTATTAGACACTAATCACCTCCCCAAAACAAAGCAGGAAAAGTGTAATTGAGAGCATTCTGCAAAGGGGAAAACGAGAAATATTTCAAGAAAATCTGTCTTTCCAGTGATTATACAGTCTGACGCAATCTCAAGGACTACACTCTAAATATGGGGAATGAAAATCTCTTAATAAACAGCATACCTGTACCCAAAAAAGGGAACAGAGAAAATCATGTTGAATATGACATGTTCATGCAGTGACAAGTTACCTTTACAGCCATGATGGTTCCACTCTTTTCGTGGATCATTTTGTTCACAAATCCATAATTGCCTCTCCCGATTTCACCAAGATCTTTGAGATCATCACATGTAAACTCAAATGACTGTTCAATCAGAAAACAATGAATATTACGGTACTTTTGAGGATCAGATTGCTTTATATAATCATTCAAGATAGGTATGTCTTATACAATTATTGAGCACAAATTAAGAGTCTAATTAAAGAGATATTTGTTTGCTAAACATTCTGACCCCTTCCAAAAACTCTAGAGGAAGCAAATGAGAAAGAAGAATGAGAATGATGACAAGTAGAAGAACAAGAAGCTCCTCTTTAATATTTTTGACATTACAATGATTTCAGAAAATTCAGAGGAAACAGTGGATAAGCAAAGTAAAAAAAAGGAGGATCTACAAAGTAATACTTATCAACAAACTATGGAATAAGAAGAAAAGACATTACAATTGTTTAACATTATCCTTTCAATTGATTTTTAATCACAATAAAAAGAATACTATCCATGCATTTTTTTCAAAAGGTAAACATGATGCAAAAATTATTGCTTACAAGTTCAGGTGAGATCTGTAATTTGCCTTTTGAACGCTCAATCCCTCTAGACCTCAAACGTTCTCCTGTTGACCAGATATGAAATCGATTTGAAAAAAATCCTTTACAATAACAATAATCATAACAATGCTTTGACTGACATTTGCAAACAGAGTGTATACAATACGTGTTGCACAAACATTGGATCATGAAAAATCCTACTACACACATAATATCAAGGTAACTGAAACTGCACATTACACACATTCACATATACACACTCGAACACAATCACATCAGAATGACATAGTTACATTGGACTGCAAGATATCACATATAAACATAACATGATAACAATATAATTTTGAAACTGAATAAAAATCTTATAAGCTCCATCACATTGACAGTAGTAAATATTACATAATGTATTTCTTTTTCTTTAATTGTTTATGAGATGATATCTTATGTCCTGTAGAGCCCATTGGGATGTAAGATTGAAGAGATGACAGCAAAAAACTTTCTTCAGTCAATTTGTTTTAGCTTTCAAGCTTTTGAATAATTTGCAGGAAGGAAAATTTCAATTCAATAATTGTTTATAAATGTGTGTGAAACTTAAATTGTAAGACAAGTTTACAAAGCAAAAGGCTAGATAACTAACTTTTTAATTTGATGAGCTAAACCGAAAAAAGAAAATGCAGCAAAAACCCCAACCCAACCCACCTCCCGACCCCAGAGAGAAGAAAAACATAAGACAAACTATAAGTAAATATCTGACAACAAAAAAGAATCTAGAACGCTTTACTTTTATACAGCAATAATTCATTTTCGACATAGCAGTCAGAAAACAAAAACACAGGCTAGAAAATATTCAAAGGAAAAAAGAATTATAAAAAATATCTCCTGCCAATCTGTCCCATGATGCGCGCTTTCCCAAATCGGTGGTAGCTCTTTTGCGTGGCTGTTTTTTTACTAGTGCCATTCATTGTATAGTGACTGAAGAAGACGTACATCGCCGACTTAAACATTTTATATGTTACCTATCTAAACATGTGAATAAACATATATGACTAGATTTATTTAGATATATATCATAAAATTGTGGAACTAGTTGCCATGGCATCTGCGACATCATATGCATGTCATTTCACAGCTTGTTCTTGCCACTGCCAAATGGGAGAGCAGAATGCTAGATGTACTTATTCTGAAATGCTTGCATTTTCACCCTTTGAACTTTAGAAATCTAGATTGCTCAAGTTCTGACCATCTTGTGTTCCCATAGAATCTAATTAATAATTGAGGCTTTCACATCACTCTTGTAAAAAATATGTTGTATCCTGTGTCTAGATCTATTTATTTCTAGTTCTGGATGAAGACGTTCTCTTGTCCAACGAACGAGTTGAAAGAAACAGGAAACGAAAAAATAAAAATAAATTTGAACTTGTAGTAAGGTTGAGACATTTAATAATTTGTTAGAAAATTTGATCATTGAAAACAGAATTCACAAAATATGAAATTACATTTCATGACTATGAATCAAAATGTTAAACTACAGGGTGTTCAGTTCGTTTCAGGTATTCGAGATTGGCTGTGGTAACACTTTCACGTCGCTGCATTTCCTCAATGCAAAATCTTATAATAATTTCGCAGATAAAAATGTGACACTACATCAATCAAACAAAGAAAATGGACAATATATTAATCTTGTTAAGCACCAGTCAATAAGTTATAAAAATAGGAACATCGAGAATGTTTATGTACTACCACCATATTATTTCTAGTTTCTTGATATTATCATTACTGGTGGTCATCCTGTTCCTTCTTCTTCTCTTTTATTATAATAATCATCAACACAAATGTTGGCATTTTTATTTACAGTATTAGAATGATTATTAACAAGAATAGAAATGGTAGCAGTTAGTAGCTATACTGCTTTTGTAATAACTTTATTATTTATGAATAATGACGTGGGTTACTCACTGCCCTTGTATTTACAATAATTAAATTTAAGGGCTTCAGACTCCACACAAAAGAGTTACCACCAATCTATTTCAAACAAGGGCAGATAGTTTTGGGTGCTAAACGCCCCAATTGAAATATTGCAAATTTGTCATTCACAATCAAACTGAAGACTGCTCAATGATTATTCTTAAATACAGGAATTTTAAGCTACTTCATCAGTAATCATATATATAATATACAACAGTAATACCAACACATCATAATTTTTATCTTAATATAAAATTGTATTTGTTTAAGACAAGATAAGTTTTGCCAACTATGTGTATATAATATACATCTCCTGTGAGCACATGATATAAACAAATTAAAAATCTTATAGTTTATTTGAAAACACCATATATAATGTCAATCAAACTGTCAGTTTCAAAGAGTACTCACATTTGCGTTGTGTGACCAAGATCTGCAATAACTGAAGAATTGGATGGAGATGGTTGCTTTTTGGTGACTGGTGGAGACTCTGTTTAAATTCCCAAGCTGTTTTGTCTAATCTCAGCTGTAAAAGCAATTAGATTTTGAAGTAGTCATATAATATATGCAGGCCTTCGCATCTATTTGCCTCTATACTATAGTCATGATGTCAAAGCCAACAAGACAATCACTAATGCAATTTTATGCTACCATTGTGTAATTAATAAGAATTGAGTTGACGCTTTATAATTCAATGTAGATCAATTTATCAAAATATCCATATATGAAGACTTGATTTTAACTGCATTTACACTATATGATTTCCTTTCCATTGAAGTCTGTTTTATGAGATTACACACACCTTGATGCTTACGAGGTTAGTTTGGTGGGAAGAAAATAGAACGATTTAGATTTATGTACATAACTGGATTTTATTGATCAAGGCATTCTATATTTATAAAACCAAAACCAAACGCAACTGATCATTTGATGGGCAACTTCTCCTCCCATATCATGGACTTAAATGCATTTATCGATGATATTATATATAAAACTTAAATGAGATACGTTGTTGCAAATTTGAATACTGTTTTGAGCCTGTCATCCAATTATTAAGAGCTGGTAACATACAAAATTTCTCCTAAACGTGAATGCAGAAGAAATGAGAATCATATAATTTAACAAACTCAAGACACAAAATACAAAACCTGGTAATCTTTCCTTCCCATCATGCCAAGACATTTCAACAATTTATAACTTTCAGTTACAAGCTATGGTAATTGAAATACTGCTAATATAAACAAATAAAAGGAAATGAATCCAGAAAAACTATATATATGTACAAAAGGAAGAAGTTAACCACATTATATGTTATTAAACAACTAAATAGTTTCCTCATAAATGAAGACTTATGCCCTACTATTTGAGAATATTTAGTAAATTAAACAAATAGCAAACATTCCCAAAATTCATTGACATTTGTTGCAACTTGTAAACAACCTACACAAGAAACAGTGAGATTCATAAGTCTAAGATAGAGTCAAGAAACAATGGTATTTAACAGGGAAGTTGACAAAAGAGCCAAATTTAAGAACAATTCATGGTTCAATGCTCACTTGAATGTAAGAAGAGGACATCTGAGAGATCAAAAGTGTATCTATCTAGACTCAAATAAAGGCCAAACATTTTCAGGTTTAGAACAAATTCCAGGATCTAGTCTAGAATGTCTAGAATCTAGACTTAGGATCTACATTCAAGTTCTCATGATTTCCTTCAGGTGATAATGATGCCATTTGTAAATCTAAATTTACAAACTTAAGATCTTGATTATATTCTAGAAAAGGCACATTATAAAATTGTGTATCCTTTACAAGACTGAAAAGTCTGACTTTGGTTGTATTTTGTTAAGCGATTTTGTTTGTTATTGTAATATATAACAGATTGGGAAAACTAGAGTAAGAGGAAGGGGGGCTGAGGAATCTAGATGTATAGATTTTTTATTATAATTTCCCAATTAAATTTGATCTAGAGCTAGATCTAGATTCTACATTCAACCGATACAAATGTTCAATGATAGTTAATAGACAAAAAACATTCATAAACGTGAAGAAATGGACAGAAACCATGAGCCAAAAATAGAACTCTAAACAGAGAAGTCATGTCCCCAATCGTCTCCTTTTGAATGTTGGTGGCCTGTCAATTCTCAGACTTGACAAAGAGCCAAATGTGGATTAACAGAATGAGAGGAATAAGGGCCCATTGGTGCGTATGCTCGCAAGTAAGAGGGTACATTCCGACACCTGAAGAAAAGGCCTGCTAAGAAGCGTAACTAAATGAGTCATGCCACCGAAAATAGTGAAAGTTGACGCGGGGCCCCAGAAAAACAAAACAGATACCTTGACTTGCCGAGTCCGGGGCCGCCATCTTGGAGTTTCGGCTAAAGTTTGCCAGCTTTCCTCAAGTCCTTAGGGCAGGAGAACGCCCATAAACAGTGTTGAAGTTATGTGGCCAGCGTCTAGACGGGTTTCTTGACAGTCCAAAAGAAACAATTTTAGCCCTCCAAACAACGTTGGGACGCTCAATTTCATTTCTTTTTGATGACTCATCGATGATTTCGTCGGGAAAAA